>JAPYZD010001107.1:0-23730 GCA_030522725.1 Ichneumoninae sp. B BG-2022a | reverse complement strand
AATCAATCCTGAAACCACCATGAACCACCACTGCAAGTAAACGCAAACCACCGTTTTGACACCAATTTGAAAGAGCAAACGCGGTTGTGCTCGCAATATTCGATATTTGATTCACTTTGACAGGGGACTCAGATTAATGGGTTTGGAAGGGTTCCAGACGCTTAGTGGTTGAAGTCCCAATCAATCCTGAAACCACCATGAACCACCACTGCAAGTAAACACAAACCACCGTTTTGACACCAATTTGAAAGAGCAAACGCGGTTGTGCTCGCAATATTCGATATTTGATTCACTTTGACAGGGGACTAAGATTAATGGGTTTGGAAGGGGTCCAGACGTTTAGTGGTTGAAGTTCCAATCAATCCTGAAACCACCATGAACCACCATTGCAAGTAAACGCAAACCACCGTTTTGACACCTATTTGAAAGAGCAAACGCGGTTGTGCTCACAATACTTGATATTTGATTCACTTTGACAGGGGACTAAGATTAATGGGTTTGGAAGGAGTCCAGACGTTTAGTGGTTGAAGTCCCAATCAATCCTGAAACCACCATGAACCATCACTGCAAGTAAACGCAAACCACCGTTTTAACACCAATTTGAAAGAGCAAACGCGGTTGTGCTCACAATATTTGATATTTGATTCACTTTGACAGGGAACTAAGATTAATGGGTATGGAAGGGGTCCAGACGTTTAGTGGTTGGAGTCCCAATCAATTCTGAAACCATCATGAACCACCACTGCAAGTAAACGCAAACCACTGTTTTGACACCAATTTGAAAGAGCAAACGCGGTTGTGCACCCAACATTTTTTTTGTTACCTACCAGCCGCGGGTCAAAGCTATCTATCACCGTCATTATTAGCTTATCCACATCACATGATTAACCGATCAGGATGGACCGATTGGGTGGCGAGTCCTAGAAACCCATAAAGCATGCGCAAGCGGAACGGAAATGTAACAGTAGCCGCAGGCACGTACACTGCGACTCGGCAACTGCCAATTGGCGATCGGCAAACAGGGTTAGGGTGAAGGGCAATCCGGACCACCGGAAGATAGGACTTAGAGAGGGAGCAGGGAGGGGAACTTAATTGGAACGTTGATGCATTCGCGCTATTCGCATCGGTGATATAAACCACGTTCATGTTTGAGTTCACGCGGTCCGCGGAATCGTGACGTTCACCAGCGATGCGGGTAGTTTCCGTTCACCAACATCACGATCCGTATCTCCCGTCCAATTTTGCGTCGATCCTGACGATTACTGGTTCGACAATGGAAATCGAGGCGGTAAGCTCATCGAGGTTCGTCGATTGCTGGTTCAATATTCGACCGAGTTCGGTATCGTTGCCTCGGCCAGCATTTCCGTGTAATCGCCCTGAATCCGAATCGAGCTGTGCAGGCTATAACTGGGGTGGTTCTCTGTGGATTCTCGCTCCGAATCCTGACGATTGGTATGGTAACGGCGTGCGAGCAATCAACTGGCTTCCAGTAAATCGCCCCAAACGCCCGCCGGCGAGTTCACCGCAAGCGAAAAACTCCGTTCGCAGCGATCCAGGAGGCAGAATCGGTTGTTACGTCCTACGCAATTTTTTCAGCTGCATACTCACGTTTTTTCTGGAAATAAGATAACTTAGTTAGTCTGCTAATATATCGGGCCAGCCCCAACGCCAGCTTTTCTCGCATAGGCCTACTTTACCGATATCGGTCTGTCTCTTTTCTACGGCATTCAGTTGCTCCGATCCGTATCACCCGGAATTTACGACTTTTTCCCGAGCCGAGCCTCTTCCCCGCTTTTCTGTCACAGCTCCAATTAAAAATCTTTCACACTACGCTCTACAAGGCAATACGGTTTCCTCGGATAAAGTCCTAAAGACTCGTCTTTTTATGGCACATTTTTTCACCCCTGTTCCTATGTACTAATTGACGTTCAACCATAAAATCTGTCACTCGCGGAAATTCAATGTATTTACCTTTCAAGTTGCTCTATATCGCGATCACTAGAGATTCTCACTTCTACTAAAATCTTTTACAGGTATTATGAATTTCGAAACATTTGCATCTCTACCTCCCACAACTCAACCAGACATCTTTACCCAAAGAACAGATTTTGTTTTTTCATACAGTGGTAAAGATTTTAAGTGTAGTTCTAGTACGGTACTGTTGTAAAATGAAAGAGTTGTCATATGATAGATTTATCATATGATAGAGTTGTCATATGATAGAAATGTTTTTTGGTAGAATTGTGAGTGGTAGAGATGTGCCTACATTTCCTTTCCCCGAATCTCGAATATAGTCTTCCTCATCTCCGAAGCAGCATCAACTTCCTACCTCGACCTAATCATGCATCTCAAGCATGTCATCTTATTTAAAGTCTCCTAAAAAAATCTTCTGATTGCACCGACCAATGATAAGACTCCCAGTGCGAAAATTCTGTAGTGCCAGATCCCAACAACTGTTAACATTACAACTGTTCATCTCAGCGTCTTCAACTTCCACTTCGCGGACGTTGAATCAAAGTTGGATAATGCAGGATTATAAGACGGTGGTAAGATGTCTCTAGCCAAAGATGAGAAAGCGAACCGAAAAACTCATACATCATCGATTCCGTCTCTCAGCAACATAATGCACCTCAAGCGTCCCATCTTATGTCATTTCATTACGCTGATCAAGAATAAAACTCTCGATGCGAAAATTCTTTTGTGCCACATCCCGATGACTATTATGATTAGAACTGCTCGTTCACTCGGCGTCTTCGTGTTCCGCTTCCGAGGACGTTGAATCGAAGTTCGATAATAACGGAGAGGATATTGGGAATAGTACAGTGCTCATCGGTTTGAATTGTCGGGCTGAAAGGAGAGATAAGAAAAGTCCCCGAGGATGGATAAGAAAAGACGAAAGGGAGGGATAAAAAGAAACGAACAAAAGTAGCAAAGACGAGGGATCAGGTTCGTGAATGCGTATGACTCGACGATGTCGATGAATAGCGGCTGCGGTCACATTTTCAAGCCCCGAAGGCTTTACCATACGTATCCTGTGAAGATCTTGAAGATCTTGAAGATTTGCGAAAAGTGAAAGAGGTGACGCGCCCGAGTCACATTTCGAGAAAGTTTTACGGAAAAATCCATCCGGCAGAGAGGAAGCTGGCGAGGCGGACGACGAGCTCCACCGTGGGGCAGGTCATCCGAGCAGCTCGGCTGTAAAACGCAATGTCGAGAGAAGGAGCCTCGGGGGTTCCCCTGCGAGCGCGGGCTTGGTTATAAAGTCGGATCTCATCGTAACTTAGGGTCTCGGAGATAAGTGCCGCATGATAAGATGAGAGACAAGACTTACTTTGCATAAACGTTACGACACCGGAGCGAACAATAAAAAAAGTTTTTAAAAATGCGAGCGTCTCGGGGTATGATGCTACTTTATCCGCTTTACCTGTTCCTCTGTCCCCGTGTAATTGCAAAGTGTCCTTAAGTTACATGATCCTCCCACCTCCGTTTAGCTACTTCGTTAGAGGAATTTTCTTTTTTCCACGTCTTGCTCCTCGCTCGAGAGTAGTTATGTACACGTACCTCCTACTTCTCACGGAACTGATGGTCATTCTTACCCAAAATTTACGAAAATCATTCTCACCGAGTGCGTTCCGACGGTGCGCCTGGTCAAGCTGACTGGCATTATACACTGTTTTGTAAATAGTTTCTTTTTGAACAAAAAGTTATTAATAAATACATTTTATGATCTTATCCATAAAAAAATTCAATGTCAATCGGCATGGCTGATTAATAAATAATGAAGGGGCGATCGAATTATTACTATTTTGGTATAATAAGAATAATAATAATAGGAATAATACGCACTGACAACTTAGTCAATAGTCCATTTGGAAGGTTTGAAGTTTCAATATAATTAATTGAATTTTATTATAGAAAAAAATGAGACAGATATTCGGTCAGATGATTTGTTGGGAAAAAGTTATGTTGGGTCAGACTTTGGACGTAGAAATATCAGCACGCGTCATTATCAAGAGCAAGACGATCGAGAAAGTGTTTCCCGAACTTGACCCACTTCGCATGACCGCCCCCGCCGTTGCGTCGTCGTCGACGACGCCGCCGCCGCCGCCGCCAGCTCGTCCCGTCTACAACAACGACGAGTCATCCCGTTCTCGCCACTGGCACCGTGCGAAGGAGATCCGTAACAAGCCAAGGGTGGCTCCTCGCCGAGTCAATGCCAAAACACCCGGAACATTGGATGCTCATGCAGCAACAAGGTTCAGCACTATAACTAACGACGCCGTCGGTCAATTCGCGAATATACACGGAAAGCTCATTTTTCCTGTGTGATTTTTTGCACACTATTTTGTTACATTAAAAGACACATACACAATCATTTTTTCCCGGGTAGCGATTTATTAGCAACTTCTTCATGCCATTGAATTTGTATTGGTTTCCACTAAGATGGAAGACATTCGCCTGCCAATTAATTTATCAAATGATTTCAATCCTATTCACGAATGAGAACTTACATAGTAAGCTAACAAAGTACCATTCAGAGTATTAATTTCACTCTGACTTGCCCTGTGGTTATCCACGACCATTTTTTTCCCGGTGAGACTTGTTAGTGAATTCTCCATGACGTTGAATTTGTATTCGTTTCCACTAAGCTGGAAGACTTTCGCCTGCCAATTAATTTATGAATTGATTTCAACCCTATTGACGAATGAGAACTTTGATGGTAAGCTGACAAAGGTCCATATAGAATATCCGTTCACTGACCCGATCAGTAAGGTGATCGACCCAATTCCTCTCCCAATCCTCTTTGCGAGTTGTCTGTGCCATTGAATTTGTATTGGTTGCTAAAATCGGAACGTGTTTGTCTGGCGATTGATTTATCAATTGATTTGTAAGTCTCTTAACGTATCAGGCTTGTTTTTGTTAAGATGGTAAAAGCATGGAAGCGTCCATTCATTGGTAAGTTTGCCTTCATGATGACTCGATGGGTAAGAAGATTTGGTCTGTTTCCCTTCCTGACGCCCGCCCACGCATGGAATATATATTGCACGCTCGTAACTTCGGGATTTGGCCCATAGAACCTATTCCAATCGAATATTCACGAGCGTTCGTACCATTGTATCTCGTCTGTCTTGTTGGCTCGAGAATAATTTAAGGCGCGTAAATCGATTTCTTTCTTTCTTTCTTTCTTTTTTTTTTACTTCTGACTCGAGTTTCCGTATCGAATATTGAGCTGGGGATAAAATAAGTCGCGGGTTCGTGATCGGCGTGACGTAATACATCGAACACATTCTCAAGACGACCGGCAACGAAAATTTGACATAGACAATTTTTTAAGGACATTTTGAGAAATGTTGTTTTTTCGGTATTTTCAAAGACCGTATTTCGAGAGATATGATTATAAAATAAATTATTAAATTAAATTATAAAATAAATAATAATATAAACGCTTGGAAATTGTCTACAATGTTGCCATCTGATAAAGTTTCAAAATAAATTAAATTGAAAACGGCCCAGTGGATTGCAAAAGTTATTCGGACGCATTCGTTGGTCAGATTTGTGTGAAGATTTTATTACATTCTCGTAAATAGCTTCAATGAGGCAAGTCACGGCAGCGAACGGGGGAGCTATTAGCCATGGAACACTCTCGGGAACCGGAAACGTAGTGTCTACACTAAGGTGCGGCGAGCCAATATTGAAACACGGGAGAATAAAAAAAAATAAGGTTTAGAAAATACACCAAGAGACCAGAGCAAAGTTGCGGCTCGCGCAGGCCGAACGAATTTTGCGGAAGTCGGATTATAATTGCGGAAAAAAAAACGGTCACGTTTTTCAATTTACTTTTAGACATTCCGACAAAATACCTACATGTGCCACACACGCTTTTAAAGGATTTTTTTTATTATGTTCTGACTCACACACGATCCCATAGGAATCTTTATCCGGACGGAAGCTGTCGTTGGCCATCCCTTGGCAAAATCCTGGCTCGCGCACCCCAAACGAATTTCTAGGAAGCCGGCTTATGATTGAGGAAATAACATAAAAAACGCACACGTTTTCAATTTATTTTTCGACGACCCGATAATACCTACTTACATCTTCCAGACCTACTTCTAAAGGATTTTTCAAAAATGTTTTGACTCGCGCACGATCCTATCGCACCCAGAAAAATTATTATTTGACGGACGCTCCAAAAATAAATATGTACTTAATTAATATAAATATGTATTTAATTTAAATAAATATTTATTTAAATTAAATACATATCAAATAAATTATTTTTGTGGGTTCGGAATTTTCATCCGATCAAAAGCTTTCTTTCGCCATGCCTTGGCAAAGTCGTTGCTCGCGCTCCCCAAACAAATTTAGGGGAAGCTGGTTAGTGATTGCGGGAATAAAAAAAAAGAGACGGACACGTTTTCGATTTATTTTTCGACATCCTGACAATACCTACTTACATCTGTCATACCCACTTCTAAAAGATTGTGTGTGTTTTTTAAATATTTTAACTCACGCATGATCCTATCGCACCCAGAAAAATAATTATTTGACGGACGCACCAGACATAAATATGTATTTAATTAAAATATATATGTATTTAATTAAAATAAATATTTATTTGCGAGTGCCCATGAAATAACTTATTTTTGTGGGTTCGGAATTTTCATCCGATAAAAAGCTTTCTTTCGCCATGCCTTCGCAAAGTCGTGGCTCGCGGTCCCCAAACAAATTTAGGGGAGGCTGGTTAGTGATTGCGGAAAAACAAAAAAAAAGGGACGAACACGTTTTCAATTTATTTTGGGACATCCTGACAATACCTACTTACATCTGCCATACCCACTTCAAACGATTGTGTGTGTGTTTTTTAAATATTTTGACTCACGCATGATCCTGTCGGAATCTTTATCCAGACGAAAGCTTTCACCATCCCTTGGCAATGCACAAGGTCCCCACTCTCTGACTCCGGCGCGTTCTCCCGTTCACGGCGAAGGCCGTGACGCGAGACGCGGCACTTATTCCACCCGAAGCGTATCGATCCGACTGGAGGAAAATAAAACCAGCTGAAGAAGAAGGTAGCAAAGAGAAATACCAAGGATGGATCGCAGCCGAACGCATGCGGGTTTCAAAAATCCTATCTCGAAAAAAAGGGACCATCATTTCGGTGATGGAAGTTCCCTGAAATTTTTTATAACATTTTTTCAAAATTTCGTTTCCTCGCAACGCCAAACTTCTGAGACAGTTTTACACACAAGTTTTGCACGCACCTGTCTATTCCCTTTCGATTTGACCCTTTAATGCTCAATGAGCAGTATTCAGCACGTTGGTAAGATAAACTATTTTTAAAATAATCTTCACGAAACTCCATTTTTTTAAATAAAAAAATTTTGAAGAAAGTTCGGCGAAAATAATTTCCTGAAAAAATCACTTTATTTGAGTGCAAATAATTACCAAAATCGCACGAAAAATCGTATTTTTGGGATTTAAATGGAAAGTATTGGGTTGGTAGTAAAATAATTATTATATTCATGAGCAGCGGGAAAAAATACGTGGAATATAGCGTTGAAATTTTAAAAAAACCGATTAAACAACGATTTTTCAATTTTTGAGCCATTTTTGAACAAACGTCAATTCTCATGATTTTCAAAGGTCGATATCTCGGCTCGCAATGGAGCTAGAAAAAATCCTGGGTGGCCATCGTGTTATCCGGGAAAGAATCCATTAAATAGGACCTTGTGCAGAGTTTTACAATCGTTTTATCGTCCCGTTCGAGGACGTTGAAAAAAGTGAAAAATGGACTGGAAAGGGGTAGCCTTGGCATTTTTGATGACATATTTTTTGTCGGTATGGAATGTTTTTTTCCGTTTATAAAATTAACTGCGATGTACTCCAACGTATTTTTGTGCGTTGAACATGAACTTTTACCATTTGAATGTAAACACAAAATTATGTTTTTTGCAATTGACACTCCCAAAACATTATGTTTGGGTTGGTTGTCTTCGGAGGTGCGATGAGTAATTTTTTCCACAGCAAAGATACTTTTCGTAGCTAAAGTCTCGATTTATCCTATACGTCGAATCGGAAAATCCATCAGCGAGGAAATCTGATTCGGACATTCGATGGCATCGCTACTCCTTTTATTCTAAGTTGATGGAAAACAAATACGAATACGCTGAAGCTTCTTTCTTTTATATGAGTGTAAAAAAAAAATTGACAAAATTATGTTTTTCCAATTGACACTCCCAAAACACAGTGTTTCGGTTGATTGTCTTCGGGGCTGCGATGAAAAATGTTTCCACAGGAAGGGGGCTTTTCGGAGCTAAAATCTCGATTTATCCAATACGTCGAATCGGAGAATCCATCAGGGAGGAAATTTGATTCGGACATTCGATGGCTCGTCGGAGCCCCGCCTGGATCATCAACGACATGATCGCTACCCCTTTTGTCCTAAGTTGATGGAAAACAAATACGAATAAGCTGAGGCTTTAGTCCTGTAATACAAGGCTTCTGCTCGTTCCTCGACGACAGCCCGAGCTTTTGGATTATTGGACTGCGGTGCGGCTTTGTGCTTCTGGACTCCCTCTCCGAGTCCGTATTTACCCCCGCAAACGAATTCTCTCCCTCTTTCTTTTTCTTTGTCTCTCTCTCCCTCTCTCTCCCTGTCTTCGCTCCGTCAATGATTTTCGATTGACGCGTGCTGCGGAGGGCAGCACTACGAGAGCCACACCACCACCGGAATAGCGACCAGGCGCCGCGAAACGTCGCGACGCTCAGTCTACCGGCGACGTTCGTACCCGTTGTGTGTCTGTACGGTCCGTAACTACTGCGAAAGCACGCGTTCGCTCTAACTGGCCTCGCATCGGTGCGGCTTCCGTTAACACAACAAAAAAACGAAATAAACACAAAAAGTGAAATTCATCTGCGATCATATGAAATTCTTAAACCTCGATTGTTTATTTAACGCAACATTTTTTTAATAAACATTATTTCTCGTATACGAATTTTTCGGTGTATATAGATATATATACATATGGGTGAATCTTAGAATATAGATCTATAAAACTTTGACCGTTGCAATTCGGATTACCTTGCGATTGTTCATTTGCTGTAATTTTTTAAATTCGAGAATCATCATTTTTTATTTGATTTTTTTTTTTGTATGGTAGAATTTTCGGAAAATGTATGGACGTTTAGTATTTAGGTATTGGTTTTGCCCATCCCTTCCATGCTACGGTTTCCTTGGTATCAAGATAGTTTCATGCTTGTATGACAGAAAAGAATCCGACGAACGCACTGAAGAATTCTCGAGGCGGTTGTCGCGCGATGCCGAGAATGTGGACAATCTTTCTGAAACCTACACACTCGTAATATTACACTTATTTCCCTCGGGATCGAGTATCGTTATTTTGCAGTCGCTTTTTACTTCCGTTTCGTTCTATGACATTATTATTTTTTTACCCACGTCGTCGGTCTTCGTCCCTTGTCTTGTCTTCATGCGGTAGAATTTTTTCGAGTCTGCGGACACTGCGTCTTTGCCCAAACGTCCGAAACGCGTACATAAACTTTAATCAATCGAGATTTGATAAACAAACAAATATTAAGAACTTTTTTTATCGATATTTCTGTAAACTCGATGAAAAAAAAATTGACCCAGACGAAAATATTGATATGTGCATCGAGTGGTTGCACGCCCTCGAGATAATTGAAAAATTGTCGACAGTGGAATGTTAAAAGCTAAAAATTTAAAAACAATGCTCTCGAAGATGAGACTTCGAGAGGGCATAAAATTGGCCAACTGTTGATTAACAATTGTCATGAATTTTAGTTCGAACATATTTTATTCGAACAATAGTCATGAATTTTAGTCCGAAGATATTGGAGGAAGCGAGGGTGGTAAAACGGAACAGCGGGTCAAAACGGACCGGTCTTTATTTAAGATTGAACTTTTTTGCTGTTATTTCTCGCGATAAATTGGTAAAAAAATAGTCCGTTCTGTTTAAACACGCTCCGTCTCCTTAATGCCACGCGTAGACGGCGGCCTTTGTTTGTCGGTGGGTAAGTGACCTCGTGGTCAAGGATAATAAATTTTTCAAAAAAGCGCATGTGCATGCAGACGTCACCGTTTTAAAGTTCACGGCTCCAAATGCCTACGAACCGTTCACAATAGAAAGGGCGCGATATTACGGGCTGCCTCGCCGAAATTGGAATAAGAGTCGGTGTTCAGAGCGCGTCGAGCCTCAGCACTCGTCGGACCAAAGCGAAAGCTCAGCGACTGAAGCTTTGGTGAACAATTTTTTATGAGCCTTTTTTCATGAAGTCAGCTGGTGCGCAATAATCGCGCGTGAATGCGAGAATTCTCGTAGTGCGGAGGGAACGCGAGAGAGAATAGAAGATAAGAGGGTTATCGCAATTCCCAAGATTCCGAAAGTACTCGAATATTAAAAACGATAGAAATTATACGTACTTGTCAAAACTTTACTCGCAATGGGACCTAAATTTCTTATAATACTGGCAGTTATGTTGACTCGCGCGCCCCGCGCGCGCGCGGTATCGGTGGGCATGTGTGAGTGCCTGTGTGAGTATCTGTGAGTATCCGTAAGTAATCCGTGTCAGTATCTACTGAGCATATGTGAGCATATATTAGTATCTGCCTGTATCTGCATGCATATGTGGGCACATGTGGGCATATGTGAGTATCTGCGAGTACCTGCAAGCATATGTGAGCATATGTGAGTATCTGCGATACCTGCAAGCATATGTGAGCATATGTGAGTATGTGCGAGTATCTGCAAGCATATGTGAGCATATGTGAGTATCTGCGAATACCTGCAAGCATATGTGAGCATATGTGAGTATCTGCGAATACCTGCAAGCATATGTGAGCATATGTGAGTATCTGCGAGTACCTGCAACCATATGTGAGCATATGTGAGTATCTGCGAGTACCTGCAAGCATATGTGAGCATATGTGAGTATCTGCGTGTGTCTGCGAGTATCTGCGAGCATATGTAAATATCTGTGAGTATCAGTACGAGTGTCCAATCGACATGAAATTTATTATTATGTAGATTTCCCATGGGGAAGCGTTGGGCAAAGTGATTGCGCGGCGTAAAATGGACTCGTTGCGAAATATAATAAAATTTTGAGAACAGCTATTTGGACTCTTGATTGTGATGGTCCGCTTCCTCAAACGCCGATTGGTCAAAGCCGTCCGTTTCCGTCCATATAATTATTCATATTTCAAAAATACATACTTTATCTAAAAATCAATGATAATTCAGTCTACACCTTGGAAATTTTTCAACATTCTAATTTATCATTTATCACTACAATTCAAGGAAAATCCAATTTCCTAAATACGGATGTACCGTATATATTGTGAGTTTGCGAGGACACACTAAAGGCGTATAGCAGAATCTTTTTTTTTGCATCAAAGAAAGAGTTCACAATATGTTATGCAAGTCAATAATAATCGCCAAGCTGGTCCATATTACCCTACACTCCCCCGTTCTTTTGAAGTAGGTGAGATTTTTGTTGCGTGCGTTCGAGATGTGCGTTGACGAAATAAACGCGATTTAGCGATCAGACCGCGAGAACGTTTACGTTGGCCGTCCAGTGCGCGAGACATTGGACGGGAACTCCCTGAGGCAAATTGCAATTATCACGAATTCTGAGCTCTCTTACCTGTGCGCGCGGTCTCTGGGCCATGATTATTTCGCGGCCCTACATACGCGGCAAGAGCGGGACACGCTCGAGACCCAAATAAATGTCGAATGCGAAGAGAGCAATAAAAAGTTGGATTCGGACAGGGCCCACTTGACCACGTGGATTTCACCTTGCGAACGAAATTATTGCACCGGTGTTACGGTCGGAAATTTATTTCACCTTTCTTTTTTTTTTGCCTTCCTCGCGATTTCTCCTTTTATATTCTCCGCGCTCTCCGATTTTATTTAAATAGTAAAAACAGTCCATCTTACCCCAAGGCTCCGTTTTGCCCCGCCCAAACGCATGTTTTTTATTTTTTTACGCAATGTATCTCGAGTTCTTCGAACTTCGTTGTTTGCATTAAATTTCGCAAAACCGAGTGACTTCGTTCGGGTTCAGCAAATTCCTCGTTCGTGTAGAAAGCCAACCCAAATTATTTAAATTTTTCGATTACGTTTTCGCGACATCGCGTGACGGATTTACGTTTTCAATATGGTAAAGCGATAAAAGCCATCTCGCGAATGGGAACGAGTTAGAGGCTAAAGGGAATTTTTTATCGTTACTTCGTTTTAACCGTTTAAGTCCAAAGCCTCTTTCCGATAATAAAAAAAAATAATCCCGACTTCTCGTCGTTTTATCGAATCAGAGTGTTCGACCTTTTTCAATGTTTACGCCTGTGGATGACCATTCATGCTCGGACGGAGTGGCGGCTTTCGTGCGAGTCTTCCTGCTGCAGAACTTCACTATTCCACCCCGAAAGACCTTCAGCAGTTTTAGCTCAGTGAAAGAGTCAACTTTATTTCAAACTTCAGTCGAGACTTAATTTAAGCCACGACTGAAGTTCGAACTAAAGTTGGCGCTTTGTTTAAAATATAAACGAACTCAAAGTCTATTTGCCCTGAACCTGCCCGGTCGACTACGAAATATGTAATCCAATTTCACTTTTTTAAATCGTTCTCAACAATTTGCCGAAGTTCAAATTAAGTCCAAATTAAGTTATTGAACAAGGATTAGCATCCTTATCCAATAGTTGACTACACATTAATAATTTCGACTTTGTAAGAAGGGTTCAAGACACTTCAAAAAAATATTACCGTTTTCAGTTCAAAGATAAACAGTTTTCAATTCAAAGATCAGCTCGTGTCCACAACCATTTGGTAACCCTGAGGCAACTTTAAGAATTCTTACCCAAATTAGATGCATTTGCGACAATTATAATTATTAGCATCCGAGAAAAATAAAATGTTTGAAAAAGTCTGTTAGCGCGAGAATGTACTTGAAACAAGTATAATTTTTATTAAATTTATTTGAAAAATCGGCCAAAGCCCAATTACATACGCTTACGTATAATATAAGTAAGGTGAAATGATTGTGCGGGACCGGAAAATATGCACCACCTCTACGTAAAAGTGGTTAATATGGCCCACTCCGATTAGCACATAAACCAATTATTGTGTGCTTCTAGAAGATCTGCTCCACTTTTAAGTGAAAGTGATAATATGGCGGGGGTTAATATGGCCCACCCCGATTAGACCCCGTAACTCATTAAAAAATCCACCGGTCCATATTCACCCCTTTTGTCCTATTTCAAGAGTATTAACGGCGTTTAAGGCATTATCTTTTTCGGGCAACGCTCCAGCGGAGTAAAGCGTAAGAAAGTCAATTTGCAACTATATCCATGTTCCTCCTTTCCTCGATAACTCGAGGTCGAATTTTCCATCGGCATTACCAGAACCACAATCGCGAGTTCGCTCGTTCGCTACTTTCTCGCTCGATATAACCGAGGACGCGTCAGTGTGTGTATGCACCCGCCGCGGGCTCGAAGCTTCTCAGTTTTTCGCTCGGTCGACAGCGAACGATGAACGAACAGTAAACCGCCGCCGTTTCATCATTAATCTGGTGCTCTTTCGACCGCGCGTGCGATTCGTTCGTTTCGCTTATACTAGTGTATTCTTGGATATCGGGTCAATCTTGCTTCTGTCATTTCGTCCGGGATTTTCTTTTGTTTTTTTTTTTGGTTTGCTTTGTTTTTTTTTTTCATTTTTTTTTCCAAGAACGAACGATTGCGCGCTGGACGGGAAGTAACTAATGACGGTGTTGGCCGGACGATAGAACAGTAGCTGCGCGATTGGGCGAGGAGGGGGGGGGGGAAGGGTTGATAAGCCAAAGTGAACTCCAGTCGAGAAAGTGAAAGTTTTCGTTCTACACGGAAAAGAAAAGATTAATAATAATTCTGTGCCCTACAAAAAAAATACTTTTTAATATATTTCATATAATATTTCATATAATGCGAGAGCTGAGGCATTTCTGCTGGGTGTAGATGCGTGAATATAGTCGGAATGACCCTGCGAAATTTTCCAATCCCTCTGCGCATTTGACGTATTATTAATTTTTTTTCTCTTAAAAATGTTGTTGTTTTTTTGCAATAATGTCTTTTTCACAAATAAAAAATGAGAAATTCCTGTTTCCACAGGTCGCATCGATAATGGGAATTTCAGTAATTATTGCTAATTTTTTACTTTCCGTGTAACGCGAGATGATCCGGTGCGATTTTCATTCGATGGCTGTGAGAAGGAAAAAAAGACCTTAACTGTCGATCTTCTTTTTCATAATCAACCGGTGTGCGACACCAATAAGTGACATCTTTTTAATGCCCACAAAAACATAGTTACCATATACAAAGTGAAAAGAAAAACAGAAACAAAATAATTAAAAACATTGCCAAACAATGTGTTCCGAGATAAGAGATAAATAATCGTGAAGTGACTCATTCAAGACATCAAACGATAATGTGAGGTGCTTGATCGAATTAGCCGATCGAATCGCCCAACAAAGTTGTGATTGCCGCGCTTAAAAAAAAGAACCACCAATAGAAAAAAAATAAAATAAAAATCGTAGACGCAAAAAAATGTATCTCAAGTACAAAGTTAAATGTCCCTGAAGTGAGTTAAAAAAAACCAAAAAAAAATCAACCATCACGCTTTCCGGAAGCCCATGATTTTCCCGTGCGCGAATCGCGAGTCGCGCATCGCTCCGAGTCTACCGACACAGAATAGCGCGCGCGGAGTTGGCAAGCGGAGCTCGACTCGTCTTATTAATATTCCACCGACGCCGACGGCGACCGCCTCAACGACCAGAGAGTAGGAAAACTCTGATGAGCCGAGCGCACCGCGGAGCGTCTTTGAGACGTCGCGAATAAAGCGGGGAAACCGTTGGGTGGAGAAACTGCGACGTTGGTGACATTAGCTCGCTATGCTCGATGAAACGCCGTCGCGCATCCAGTCGGAGCGAGTGTGCGTCCAGTGTGCGGGGAACATCGGATCGTACCAGCGACCGGTCCATTAGTCGCGGTCGTGGCGGAATTAACGTGTGCGTTCCAGCGAGAAGCGCGGCCCAACGTCGTTCGACGTTCGACATTCGCCTGGTTTAGCGCAGCTCGTCGCGGTGGGTTCGTCGGGCCTCCACACGGACGAAGGGACGGACACGCATGCAGCGAGAACCCATCGGAACGTGCCGCAGAACCGCGCCAGATTCTGTCGTCGATGCAAATTTGCTTGGGGCACGGGCCGTGCGGATCCTTCCATCTCCGCGCCAGTGGAAGATCCGGCGCTGCTCGTAGGCAACGCTGCGGCTGCTGGTGAGGAATTGCGGAGAGACCTCGAGGCCGACAGCCATTGGTGGGATCGCCAGTGTATGCGCTTGCCATTAGCTTCGCATACGCAAACTCTCGAATCGCCAATAAAGTGGACATTGAAGCTAAGACGGGATTGACAATAAAGTGCTGACTAACGCCGAAGCTACCTTGAACGCATCACCTATACCAATTGATCCCTATTGCGGCGAGGCGGAGTCGAGTCGGTTTCTCGGCGTCTCGAGTTATTCCTTTCGTCACGCCAGCGACAAACACTTGAGACGGATTGACCGTTCGACGAAGGATCATTGACCAATCGAGCGGCGTTTGATGTCGAAGCGTCGCCGAGGTGGACGGCGGGAAAGAAAACAACCAGCCAGGTGGCGGGTGAGGGAACCGAAGGAAGGGGATGAGCCGACTAAGAAGAGAAAAGAGCCGAGGCTGAATTGACAAAAATCGTTCTAGTCGCGAAAGACGCGGTTAGACGTAGTCAGGGGACCTTCGGCTTGGGGCCAAAGCTCTCTTCTGTCTCCTCCGCGTTGATACACCGTGATATCGCCCGGAGGGTCGTCGGAAAGGAGGCCTAGTTGCGTCGAGTTTTCGCGGGTTCATCGTGTAGCGGATAACGTTGTTGACTCGCAATTTATCAATTTTCAGCCTTGGGCCAACAACGTCAAAGCCCGGCGTGAGAGATTTTTCGCCGTAGCGGGGCGAAAGGTGATGACTGGTCGTTGACAGACTCTTCGCCACGCCGATGTCACTCGACCGACAAAGCACAGTTGGATCGCTCTGCGTCGCGAGACGTTTATTTTCCATGCCCGAAGCGCTGACAAACGGATTGGCCGTGATTCGTCGCGGAACGCTTTGAAACTCCGCGGAATGTGGAACTGCGAAAGTTCGCGCCAGCGGAAACTTCAACAATTTCGCCATTCAAAGCGTAAGCCTGGTCGCAGCTGAGGAACAATAAACGCGACAAGTGAGCTTCCGGGATGAAGTGTCGCGAAGAGCGGTTGTCAACGTTTCAAAGCTCCCCGTCGCCGTTTCGACGATCCTCAGAGAAAGAGCGAACTCGACGAATCAATTATACAATATTGCGTCTCGCGCGTCGTGACGAATCGCAGACATCTGGGAATTCCATCGCAACGTCGAAGCGCCCCTCGTTACCGGTCCGGCTCGCGAGCCAACTGCCCGATGCTTGAGTCGCGTTGCGTACGAAGAACGCCGCGAAGAAAATCGCGAAGGACGTCGTACCCCATGCGCGACAGCGGTCCAAGTGGGAGGAATCTTGCTGCAATGCTGAAGGAGGTCGCTTTGTCGTCGCGGCTGTTGCACACGAGCCAATTATTCGCCGGTGAGTTTCGTTGCCTGCGAGGAATCTTGCCAGCCAAAGTTTGAAGAATTCAGCCTTTCATGACCGGTGGGGGTTGCCGGAAGTCCAAGGAATCCGACCGCGATGGTGAAAAGCCCGGCGTTTCCGGTCCCGCACTTTCCCACGGATCGGTGGACGATGACCGCGAGCGGAAGGAAAGTTCGTTCGAGTATCGGTGGTTTCGCGACGGAAGGATCTCGAGGAGCAACGAACTGCGGGCTCGCAGCAGGGACAATGACGAAGAGCACGAAGAACGATGGAAGGTTGCACTGAGCAACGGGACAAGGCTGGCCCACGTCTGGCAGGGGATAGAACGGCCGATGGTCCTTCGCGAGTGGACGGGAATGTGGATCCCTCGAGGGCCGAGCTGCTCGAGGGCTCTCTGGCGACACTGTCGAACGTCCTCGAGATCGAGAGGGTGCGCAGCATCGAGTCGGCGTCGGTCGGGGGCGCGGTGTCGGCTCCGAGCACGACGATCGCGGCCGGTTTCGCCGACCAACCGGAGATCGACGTGTCCCTTCTGGTCCTCAAGGCCTTTCTGATGCTGGGGATAATCGTGACGGCGCTGCTGGGCAACGCTCTGGTAATCGCGAGTGTCCGACGTCATAGGAAGCTGCGCGTACCAACGAATCGTTACGTCGTGAGCCTCGCGGCCGCCGATCTCCTGGTGGCGATGTGCGCGATGACGTTCAACGCCTCGGTGGAGCTGTCGGGACACTGGATATTCGGGAGATTCATGTGCGACGTGTGGAGTTCGCTGGACGTTTATTTCTCCACGGCCTCGATATTGCATCTGTGCTGCATAAGCGTCGACAGATATTACGCCATAGTGAGACCGTTGGAGTATCCGGCGATCATGAGGAGGGTCGTGGTGACCGGGATGCTCGGATGCGCGTGGATATTACCGGCCCTCATCAGCTTCATGCCGATCTTCATGGGCTGGTACACCACGGCCGAACATCTTGATTATCTCAAGGAAAATCCGCAGGTAGACAAACAATAGACAAACACCAGATCGAAAAGGTTGGTGAGATAGCGCGAGGTGTGTATCGGGATTTTGTGGACTATGACGGAGCTGCGGGTTGACACAATTCCGAGGGGGCGAGCTTGATCCTCCGTGATGTTTGCCCGTTCGGTTATCGCTTCATCATAATTCACGTGTCCTCGCGATGGACCAACCTTCGGCCTCGCGATGCAATGGTTAGGGCTACATATACGACCGCCCTTCTCGCTTGCCTGCCGAAGCGACGGGATCGATAGTCGCGCGGCCTCGTCCGCCTCTGCGATTCCAGGTTCTTTCAGGCGGAATGTCAGTCGCTCGTGGGAATTGTCGAAACGGGGATTGTCGATGAAGAAATGCGCGGTTGATGCCCTTTTATGTTTCGTTGATAGCGGTCGAGGTGGGGTTGGTATGAGAAAAGGGCTTCGAATACGGAAGAGCGAACATGGTTGCCTATCGGGTGGGGATCTTGAAATGTAGGTCCTACATGCTCCAGTTCCAAAGCTTCTTCTTCACCAGGACTCGGTCGGCAATACTGCACTTAGCTTTTTCGTCACTGGTACGAAGCTTTCCTGGTTGAAAATGCATATTTACTTCTGGTGAATATCGATCAAGCTTCATGTAAGAATTTAATGTCGCAAGTGGTTTGATACAAGTTGTCAAATAGCATGTCTGAAGGTTTACCTAAAAAAAATAATTATTTTCGGGAGCCAAGTGGTCAAATGCCGGATAAGTTTCCGTTGACCAAGACATAATATCCTGGACCGAGGGTTGTCGATGAAGAAATGCGCGGTTGATGCCCTTTTATGTTTCGTTGATAGCGGTCGAGGTGGGGTTGGTATGAGAAAAGGGCTTCGAATATGGAAGAGCGAACACGGTGGCCTATCGGGTGGGGATCTTGAAATGTAGGTCCTACGTGCTCCAGTTCCAACGCTTCTTCGTCACGAGGACTCGGTTGGCAAAAGTGCACTTAGCTTTTTTGTCACTGCTACGAAGCTTTTCGGGTCGAAAGTGCATGTTTACTTCTGGTGAATATCGATCAAGCTTCATGTGAGAATTTACCCTTGTATGCGAGTGGTTTGATAGAAGTTGTCGAATAGCTGTCTGAATGTGTACCTAAAAAAATCATTGTTTTCGAGAGCCAAGTAGTCAAATGCCGGATAAATTTCCGTTGACCAAGGCAGAATATCCTGGACCGGGGATTGTCGATGAAGAAATGCGCCATTGATGCCCTTTTATGTTTCGTTGATAGTGGTCGAGGTAGGGTTGGTATGAGAAAAGGGCTTCGAATATGGAAGAGCGAACATGGTAGCCTATCGGGTGGGGATCTTGAAATTTAGGTCCCACATGCTCCAGTTCCAACACTTCTTCCTCACCAGGACTCGGTCGGCAAAACTGCACTTAGGTTTTTTTGACACTGCTACTAAGCTTTTCTGGTCTGAAGTGAACATTTAAAAAAAGTTACTTCTGGTGAATATTGATCAAGCTTCTTGGAAGAAATTACTCTTGTACGCAAGTGGTTTGATAGAAGTTGTCGAATAGCTTGTCTGAAGGTTTACCTAAAAAAATCATTGTTTTCGGGAGCCAAGTAGTCAAATGCCGGATAAATTTCCGTTGACCAAAGCAGAATATCCTGGACCGGGGGTTGTCGATGAAGAAAAGCGCTTTTATGTTTCGTTGATAGTGGTCGCGGTGGAATTGGTATGAGAAAAGGGCTTCGAATATGGAAGAGCGAACATGGTAGCCTATCGGGTCTGGATCTTGAAATTTAGGTCCTACATGCTCCAGTTCCAACACTTCTTCCTCACCAGGACTCGGTCGGCAAAACTACACTTAGCTTTTTTTTCACTGCTACTAAGCTTTTCTGGTCTGAAGTGAACGTTTACTTCTGGTGAATATCGATCAAGCTTCATGTAAGAAATTACCCTTGTACGCAAGTGTTTTGATAGAAGTGGTCGAATAGCTTGTCTGAAGGTTTACCTAAAAAAATAATTATTTTCGGGAGCCAAGTAGTCAAATGCCGGATAAATTTCCGTTGACCAAGGCAGAATATCCTGGACGACCGCGAGGTCGCGACTAGGATCGATTATTCATGTGGACTTGCCCCCAGAGGGGTCGCGCATGTGATCTATCTGCTCCATCGTCTCCCAGTGGGTTTACACGCGGCTGCACGGAAAAGTTATTCAAAAGCTTTATCGAAAAAAAATCATTGTTTCCGGAAGCTAAGTAGCCAGATGACGGATAAATTCCCCTTGACCAAAATAGAATATCCTGGACCACCGCGAAGTTGCAAAGGGGATCGATTATTCATGTGGGCTGCGTTGCCCCAGGGACGTTGCATAAGTGATCTATCTATCTGCTTCATCGTCGCTTTGTAGGTTTACGCGCCGCATCACACAAAACTTGTTCATAAACTGTCGATCGATAGTTCAGCTACTCTGATGCCTTGCGTAGGTCGTAAATCTTTCGTGCCAAAAGTCACCGGATGATGTGCATTTATTAAAGAACATTTAAGTTGGAACGCGGATCGCAAGTCGAACTTTGCCACTTTTATTTTTTGTGAACGACTAAAATATTTCTTAAAAATAAAACTACACTGAAAAAAAAAATTCGCTTGCGTGCTGCCAAAGAAAAAAAATGTTTGTTTCAATTCTACTTTCAATTCTTACAATTCCATATGATATTGAAACAAAGACAGCAAGACTACCAAGGTGACATGTTATCGTTTCAATCCGGTATGAATTTAGAGTAGAATTGAAACAACGTTTGTACTTCATTGGCAGCCCGCAAGCAAATTTTACTTCATTCAATGATATTTTTTTTCTGTGTACCGATTCCTTGAATCGGGTTTCCTTTCCTACCACCTCTTTTCCCAGGAGGCTCGCATGATTTATCAGTCCGTTCATTCCCCGATCAGATCGCGCGTTGTTGCCTCCTGGGACAACCATAAAAGTCATCCACCAGTGATCATCGACTGGTCTCCAAGCGCGTTCCCCTTTGCCGCGTCTTCACTCATGTTCGTCATCTCCTTTGTACGAACTTAACGACACCCTAAATCGAGGGGTCTTTCTGGGCCATCCCTCGACACCTCTCTCCGCTGCCCGCATAGCCGCTCGTGTCGCTCGACCTCGCGGTAATTGATTGATTCGAGCATCCGTGTTGTTCCAAGACCAGAGATTAATGGCGTAATTTCAATCACCGTCAACGGCGGACTGGTGACCCTTAAAAAAACGATGCGGATAAAATATACGATAGAAAAACTCCAATATCGCGCGGAGATGTCCCGAGACCCGGAAGATCGTGACTTTGGTGAAATAGGGAAGAGAAACCTCCGACAAGAGACATATACAGATATACACAATACTTTGGATGAGAGATAAAGCAAAATAATGACGAACTATCAATCATTTTTTTCTGACCCTTGACAGCCGGTTTCGTGAAATTTCCCAACCGCGCTTGATTCGGGCGCTATCGGTATCAAAAATTGCAATCAATTGTCATCAAAGCTACTGAACTTCTCCAACGAAAATCAAATTATCGGCGTCTGATCGAGTGTTAGATGGAGACGGTGATAATTTAGATGGGAGATATGATTTCGGCAATGGTTACGGTCTTAGTTCAAGAAATAAATCTTGTTTTAACGTTTCGACCCTGAGTCCAGGTCCTCTTCAGAAGTAATATATTTATCCATGTCAACTGGAAACATTATTGTAAACATTGTGCTTGGTTTGTACATGATTAACATGAAGAAACAGTTTTCTTTTACAGAATTTATACTTAAACATTAAATATTAAAAATACGGGAAAATATTAAGAATCTATTGTTGACTCACTAAAACTGTCAACAAGGATTTCAGTTCGTCATTTTGACGTGATGAAATCCACCTTGCGTAGGGAGGACAGCAACGTGAAATTTTGCTAACGGATTGTTGTTCACGAAAAACAAATTCCCTTTGTAAAACAGATCTTAGCTTAGAACTTAAGTTCTTTAGGAGAATCTATAATTCAGTATCAACCGTCTTCTCCGGTTGAAACTTTCTGTATGTTATGTCTGTAACCATTGCCGAAATCATATCACCCATCTTTACATAATCGGTCAAAACACAGCGATATCGGTGATAATTTAGGTTTCTCGCAAAGTGTTTCAGACCCTTGAAAGAAATACTTTGATCGCTTGAAGCACACGACGAAGTAACAAATAATTGGTATTGAGCTGACCTGAGTTTGAAAACGATGATCGCTCGGTAGGATTAACGTACAGTAGAACCTCGATCATGCGAACCCACAATTATCCGAACCATGACTTCTCTTATCCGAACGCTTGGCTATTCAAACTTTAGCGGGAAACAATACATTGTCGCTCGCTGTGGCAAAAGCGACGCTCGTATTCAAGTGTCTTGAGACGAGCTTCTCCTCTTCCAGCGTAAATCCGCTTGCACACTGGCTTTCCCGAGCAGTTTCACCCAGCCCAGCAGAGTCGGACTGCGCGCATCGGAGACTAGTTTCAATACCAAATCGTTTGAATCGCCTAGCGTGCGTAGTTCACACTGAAGCGGCTTGGAGATCTCGTTTTTCAAAAGCGTAGCCTTTGGCAATTAAAAGTGGAGGACTTTATTTCACATAGGGAAAAAAAGGTCAATGACTTTTAATTCTCACAATTCCATACGGGATTGAAACAATAGCATGTCATCTTGACAGCTCTACGGTCGTTGTTCTGTTATAATACGGAATTTTAAGAATTGAGAGCAGAATTGACATTTTTTAAAATTATTTGGCAAACCGCAAGCGAATTTTTTATTCAGTGCAGAACACTTGAAACGAGACTTCGATGTTGGAACATTGTTAAAAATATGTTTCGAATTTTTATATATTATGTTATTTCATTTATATATCACTGAATAAAAAATTTGCTTGCGGGCTGCCAAAGAAAAGATGTTTTTTTTTCAATTCTACTTTCAATTCTTACAATTCCATATGATATTAAAACAACGACAGCAAGACTTTCAAGATGACATGTTATCGCTTCAATCCGGTATGAAATTGTACGAATTCAGAGTAAAATTGAAACAATGTTTTTACTTCATTGGCAGCCCGCAAGCAAATTTTACTCGATTCAATGGTATTTTTTTTCTATGTACAGCTTACTCATATACGTTTTAAAATGTGGTAAAAGAAATTGCATTTAGATTATCAGAATTTGTTGATTATCCGACCTAGAGGCGGTCCCGGTTTGTGTAAGCGCGGTTCTACTGTACCGTGTACTGGATACACGAAGACGTTCTTCGAGTCCTCGGAGTACTCGCCCCAGATCTGGCTTCGGCAGAGTTTCGGACATTTGATACGCAAACATGTTCGTCTACATGTCTACAACAAGTTCGTCCGAAAATCGCGTTTCAGATTGCGGGCGCCGCTTAGCCGAGTTAGTTCGATGAGACCCGCAAGCTCTGCAGCCGACGATCAATGAGAACCCATAAATCTCACGTATCCATACCCTGATTCAGTCAACTATCATTACGCCCCCTCGACTTCCACGGTTGTGGATGCGAGCGATCGGCAATGTTCTCGAATTACCAGCGCCCTTACTGGGTCAGCTTCTGGTCGAGCCAAATTCGTAGTTCATAAAAGTGGGCCCCGTCCAGGTTGAAGGTGGCACGTGCGGTCAGCGATTTTGCGTCGTACAAAGCTGACGGTCGTGTACGAAACAAAACATGGAACATAAATTGTGTCGCATCGCGCCGTCCTCGGCTTATCAATCTCGAAAGTGGGGAGCCTCGATCGCGGACAGCTGCGACGATACTACGTCGCAGCTGTCAAATTTATTTGAAATTAGAAAGAAAGGTTAATTAATTCTTTTCTAAAAGTTTATTTTTCAAATACCTTAGAATAATTTTTTGAAATTTTCATTATGCAAAATCAATGTTCTCCAGGCACGCAATATGCAGGCTTGCCTGATTCACCTGCTAAGGCCCTGATCGGGGTACTATCAGGCTAGCCTCGTCAAAAGCGAAGGATATCCAGTCAGGTGTCCCC
>JAPYZD010001106.1:0-28724 GCA_030522725.1 Ichneumoninae sp. B BG-2022a | reverse complement strand
TTTTTTTTTTTTTTTTTTTTTTTTTTTTTTTTTTTTTTTTTTTTTTTTTTTTTTTTTTTTTTTTTTTTTTTTTTTTTTTTTTTTCTTTTTTTTTTTTTTATTTTTTTTTTTTTTTTTTTTTTCTTGGTTCCATTTAAATTTTTTTTTTTACTATTTTCTATTGTATCCGATATATCATTGGATACATTTTCTTCAACCCCCGCCTCATTTTTATTTTTTAAATAATTGTTTTTATTTAAATCCACATTTTCGATATTAGTAAATCTCTCTGACCATGGTTGCTGCAACCAATCAAACCATCCACCACCTACTTCTGTAGTTTCATTCTTAGCTTCTGAAATACTATTATCCAACATTAAATTTGTGGCTTTTAAATGGAAAGTGTCACTACAACAACATCAAGTAATGAAATCTTATGCACAAAAAAACGTCAAAATTTTTCTTTAAGATCGCCACCACCTAGTCAACATCTTAAGAAGATATTAGAAAATTATCCTGAAGGAACACAAATATTTAAAGAAGCTCTTCAAAATGCTGATGATGCTAAAGCCAAGATATTCAGAATTATGTTAGATGAAAGAACACACAGAAATATGAATATTTCACTTGATAGATTTATGGTAAAATAAAATTTTTTTTTTTTTCTTTTTATTTAGGGACCCGCTATTCTTTTCTCAAATGATGCTCAGTTCAAAAATGACGATTGGAAAGGAATGCAAAATATGTTTGAAAGCGAAAAAATTAAAACACCAGGTAAAATTGGTAGATTTGGAATGGGTAGTCGTTCTTATTTTCATATGACTGGTATGTTATTTTTTAATTAAAATTATTAAAAAGATCTTTTAACGATTATTTCTGGAAATCGGTTAGCATATCTTGATCCTGATTGGATTATTAATTCGGATGGAGGAGGTGCTATAGATATGCCATTTGAAGAAGATATATTCATTGATTTTGCAAAATCAATGAATCATATTATGGGTTTTGATATTTCTAATAATACTAATTATAATGGGACATTAATACGCTTACCATTACGTATGGGTATGTTTAAATAATATTTTAAAAAAAAAAAAAAAAATATTTTAAAAAAAAAAAAAAAAATATTTTAAAAAAAAAAAAAAAAATATAACTTCATATAGGTCGTTGGGCTAGAAATTCAAGTTTTGCACCTTTTGAATATTCATCAGCTAAAGCTTTAAAATTATTAAATAAATTTAAATTAGAAGCAGCTGATTCTTTAATATTTTTACAGAGTGTAGAAAGATTAGAATTATGGAGGTAAAAATATATAATTTAAATTAATTTATTAGATGGCCTGAATCGGAAGATAAGCCTAAAGAGTTATATTGTTGTAATATTAAAATTGGAAAAAATACAAACAAAAGAAATATAATAAGAAATTTCTTAGAACAACGTATTGATTATGATACAAAATCATTAATTTGTCAAGGCGATACTGGTCATTTTCCTGAAATTAATGACATTATTCTTGTAAGAAAAATTTTTAAATAAAATATTATCAAGGTTGAAGAAATTGATTTTATTTCTGAACCTCTTTTTGAGGAAGGCAATTATTGTGATGTAATAACTAATACTAGCCGTTGGCTCATTAATACGAGAATTGTTCCAGACTCTGATTTTCTATCTTATTTAAATTATACTTATTCTCCACCTATTATTGGTATTGCTCTTCTTTTAACACCTCCCCTTATACAACAATCACGTCGAGCTTACGATGATGATGAATCTAATAATTTATCAATCAATACAATAAAACAAAATAATAAGCTAGCCTCATCACCAGTATCAACAGAAAAAGATGTATCTAATGAAGAAGATTCAATTTTAAATTGGGCTTGTAAAGAACTTGAAGAATATCGTTATGGTCATGTATACAATTTTTTACCTTTACCTGATATGCATTTTGGTCTTCCTATTCATATACATGGAACATTTCAATTAACAGATAATAGAAGATCTTTATGGCTAGCTGCTAAAGATACGGGTTAGATTAAATTTTTTGCTTAATTTTTTTTTATGAGCTTGTTTTTTTTTTATAATATTTTTTATCATTTTTTTTTTTTTTATTTTTATGATTTTTTTTCCAATTATTCTCCTTTTTTTTTATTATCTATTTTTTTAATAAATTTTTGATAATTTTTTTTTGATGTTTTGTTATTTAATACATGCTTTTTTTAAATCATGAATTTTAAGGATTTTTTTCAATTTTTTAATGATTTTTCATATAAAGATATTTCTTCTCATTTTTTTTTTTTTTTTTTCTAAGATTTTATTTTTAGATGGACAAGCTCGACGTTGGAGTGAATGGAATATGCTTTTGCTTGAAACAGCTGTCCCACGACTTTATGCAAAAATTTTATTAAAATTTTCACAACAAACAACAGAATTTCTTACAGATGTTGGTACAGCTGAATCTGAAGGAAGAATATCTGAAGAAGATGCAGAAGTTGCAAAAAAAAATATATTAGAGAATTTTTATAATGCTTGGCCAAATCCAACAAAAGTGTCACCCGTATTAAATAAAATGTTAACTGAATTTATAAAATGTATAAAAGTGAGTTATAGAACAAATAATTTAATTCATTTATAAAGGAACAGAAAATTATCCCTCGTGAAATTCAAACCTCACATGCTATTGCAAGAAGACTTGCTGCATCAAATATTGAATCACCAAAAAAACAACGTAATATTAAAATACCGACTGCGTATAGGCCTGTGGATTGTCAAATTCTAGATCTCACCGAAACTGAATCATACATATTTAACTCATCCCCTGAAATTCTTCACGAAGCTGTAGCCCAATGTCAACTTTTGGGACATAGCGTTGTTTTGCTACCCGAATTTATCATTTTATTACTTCGAACTTTTGATGCAGATAAAATTCTAAATTCAAAAAATAATAAAAAAAATTCAAACAAAATATTGAAATCGGGATTTATAGATGGCTATTCAATAATTTCTATATTAGATATATATTTAAAAATATTAATACCCCATTGGAAATTGTTGCCGCAAAAAGAGCTTATACTTGTTCCAAAATTTTCTATCATGATGTTATTTTTGTGCAAGATTTTAGGTCGGGGGCCAGACAAATATATAATTACATTTAAAGAATCTTGCGCAAATTTACCATTTATACCTACTAAATTTCCTGGTGTTGATTATGGTGACGAACCAATTCCTTTGCGTTCAGTTGCAAATTGTTTAGATCCCGTTTTAAGTGGTTTTCGTGTTGGTCAAATTGCTCAACCTGATGCAGAATTCCGTTCACCAGATGTTCTACGTGTATTAAGACAATGGGGCATAAAACAGTCATTAGGTTGGGGTGATATTGCTCAAGAAGCTGTATCTAGAGTTTGTGTAGTTGGCGGATGTAATGAATATCATTATAAGGATATATATCAATAACACGGATTTGATTTGAAATGTTGAAATTCAAAAAGTCTGGCATGACCATGACTGTTACCAATAACCATAAGAGACCCATTTTTACTGAAAATGACATATTCGATAAAAAATGTCTTACTTAAATGCTATGCTACAAGGGAACAATATTGTGTTTGCATAGTTTGATGGGAAATTCTTATACGCAGTAAATGATGGGATATGATACTACAAAAAATATTTAGAAAAAAAGAATGAATCTTACTAATTTAACACCTCCAGATGTCCAAGAGGAAGAGGCACTTAGAATTTCACCAGAAGGATGAAAATCAAGACAATTAATTTCTGTTGTTAAATTTGATAATGTCTGCAAAAAAATTTTTTTAATTAAAACCTACTTTAATTAACTTTAATTTTCCTCCTAAATTAATTTTATTTGTATCTTCTTTAATTGTTTGAAAAAAACAATTTGAAATTACTTCATTATTTTCTGGTTTTTTTTTTATTTCATATATATTAACATAGCCATTACGACTCCCGACTGCTAAATAATTATTGTTTATTGCCATTGCAGTTATTTTCTGAGATCCCTGATCCTGAAAGTTTCTCAAACAACGTCCACTTTTGAGATCCCATTCATAAATCTAATTTTTAAAAAATAATGAAAAAAATATTCGAAAAAAAAATTTAAAAAAACATTTTTTTTACAATATACTTCTTTATTACCTTTCCTTCATCATCTCCCGTAAAGAGTGTATCACTATCATGAAAAGCAATAGCTCGACCTTCACTATTCATTTTAAAATTATGTATAACTCCTTGTGAACAAATATCACCAACAAGAACATGGCTGTTTAAAATTAAACTTTAATTAACACTCACCCATTAATGGCTAATAAAGCAAATATTGAGGTTCCTATAGGACCTCCTGCTATTGCTAATAATTTATATACTCTTCCGGAGGAAATTATTGATTGCAATATTTTTACTTCTCTTAGAAATAAAATTAAAAAAAAAAAATAATTACTTTGTTTCGATGTCCAAATAAAATAGAGTGCGTTTACCGCAAACTCCAATGATAGCTTTTTTTGGCCATGTTAAAACAGATGTTGATTTAATTGGTGACTTCTCAAAATATATACTCATAATTTTTTTAATTTTCCCTTTTTTAAAGCTCTATTTAAAATAAAAAAAAAAAATAACTTACTCCGAAAATTCTAATAGCTTTATCAGCACCAGCAGTATAAAAATTGCTTGTTCCAGGTATAAAACCACAACATTTTAATGGGCATCTATTTAAATATAAATATAAAAACATACTGTGAAATTTCATTTGCATTTGCATCACGTTTTCTAACATAACAAAGTTTTTCTAATGGGAGTTGAGAAGATTTTTTATTAATAATTGGTAAAGAGCTCGTAATAAAAGCGGTTCTACATTTTCTATTTTTTGCAACTTCAGATGTATCACTGTCACTAGAATTTGATTTATTTTCTCGTAAATTTTCTGCCCAATTAGATGCTCCTGTTTGCCATAAACGAAATTTTTTTAATCTATCATGTAGCTCTGCAGCTGTCAGCTTTGTTTTTCCTGGTTCACCATAACGTGATAATTTTCGTAATTTCTTGTACTCAGAAATATCAATATATTCTTCATCATCATCACTATCATGCCAAACAGGTCCTTTATTTTCTTTTTTTTTTTTTTGATTTTTTAGAAAATTATCGAGAGAATCATCTGAACTCAATTCATTATCTCCTTCTTCTTCTTCAATGCCGCTGAAAAGGAATTGTTCTAATTCCTGTTGACATACCATCTTGTCTGTGACTAAAATCTATTCCTAATAGAATTTTTTTATTAAAAATTTTAAAGATATCATTCTTCAAAAGTGCCATGGATTCTTCAGTAATTGTCAATAGCACTCTGCCAGAAAGATAGTAGCTAATGTAAAAAATGATTTAAAATTGATCTTATTTTACCTCTGAAATACTCAACCCCATTTTTTCTTTTAAGCAAACCTCAATGGTTTTTTGTAAATAGGGATGTAGGTTTTCATCAATGATATTAGTTTTGCATAAATCAATTCCCGTCAATATTTCATGATACAAATATCCCAATTTCTTAAAATCAGTATGTGATTTTAAAAATATATTTTCATAATTAATTAAAACATTAACTCGCGCCCCCCCAAACCCGCATAAGGTAACTTTCCATTCACCATTAATCTGAAAATTATAAAAAAAAAAGTGCGTACCAGAATATTATCAAGAAAATTTAAATTGCAATGTGCTAAACCATACTTAGATAATGATATTAGCGCAATTGTTAAATTTTTACAGATTATTAATTTTTGCTTGAAAAATCTATGACGCCGAAAAATATCATGATACTAAGAATAATTATTATAATAACTTACGTATGTTAATGGGACAGCATCAATTTCTTTTGTTATCAACCATATACTTGTTGTTGAATATTGAAGTCCTCCAATCAATTCAATACATTCATTACAAGATTTAAAAAGTTTTAAATATTTCCATTCATTTATTAATTTGTTAATAATTTCTGAACTACCTCTACCAATTTTTATAGCTACATTAATTTTCTTATAAACTCCAGCATAAATCTGAAGAATATAACTTAAAAATATATAAATGCAAAAGTATATAAAGTATTATTTATTTGAAAACAAATGAGTTTTTTTATAAGAGAATTTTACCGTAAATTCTAATTTTTGAGATATTTTATCTAAATTTAGTTTTTCATTTTCAAAATCAGAAGCCGGTATTAATTCGTGCGTAAGACGTTTGAAAAATTTTATGTCATTTAATGACAAAGAATCTTTTAATAATATTTCAAGATCCTTATTATAAAATTCAGGTGTTAAATTAAATAAATCCTCATTATTTAAACACTTTTCGAACTCTTCTTTATTAAATAAATTTTCAAAACTTTTTTCAAATTTATCATTATTATTAAAAAAATTTTCATTATCTTCATTATTTAAATATTGCTCAAATTCATTTTCATCAAATAAATAATCAATTGTATTATTATCATCATTATGAATATTATTATTATTATTATTATTATTATTATTATTATTTTTAATATTATTTTGATATTGAATATTTTTTTTCTTATTAGAATTTTCATTTTTTGTTAAATCTATTGTTGTTTCTATGCTTATTACTTTTACATCATTTATTGAAGGTGATGATTTTGTAATAAAAAAATTTTTATTTATTATGAATTCATTATTCTTTAATAATTTTGGTTTATTATTAATGGGAAATATAATTTTATAATTAATTATTTTTAATGAAGTATTTATATTAATTATAATATTTGAATTTTTTTTTGGTTGTGGTTTTTGATTAAATGAATATATTTTTGTATTACTTAATAATAACGGTAATTTAGGCATTAGAAAGTTTGAGTTAATATGATGTTTTAATTTATATAATTTTTTAATTGAAGGTTCATTAATTATGAAATTCAAATTATTTATAATTTTTGCTGGTATTTTTACATTATAAAATATATTTTCATTTTTTATTAATTTATCATTATTTTTTATATTATTTAAATTAAATTCATTTTTTCTTTTGATCGTTTCATTTAATTTCAAATTTTTTTTATTATAACTCGATTGAACTTCTTTTTTCATAAGATGAATATTTTGTAATTTTAAATTATTATAAATCAATTGACTGTTTTTTTTTGATAATTCATCATTATAGAATTCATTATAATTTTTTAAATCATTATAAATTAATTTATTATTTTTATTAATTAATTCATTATTATTGATTTCATTAAAATTATTATAAATTAATTTATTATTTTTATTAATTGATTCATTATAATTATTCAAATTATTATAAATCAATTTATTATTTTTATTAATTAATTCATTATTATTTATTTCATTCAAATTATTATAAATTAATTTATTATTTTTATTAATTGATTCATTATTATTTATTTCATTAAAATAATTATAAATTAATTTATTATTTTTATTATTTAATTCATTATTATTTTTTTCATTAAAATCATTTGAATTATTATAAATTAATTTATTATTTTTATTATACAATTCATTATTATTTACTTCATTAAAATTATTATAAATTAATTTATTATTTTTATTATTTAATTCATTATTATTTTTTTCATTAAAATTATTTGAATTATTATAAATTAATTTATTATTTTTATTATACAATTCATTATTATTTATTTCATTAAAATTATTATAAATTAATTTATTATTTTTATTATTTAATTCATTATTATTTTTTTCATTAAAATTATTATAAATTAATTTATTATTTTTATTATTTAATTCATTATTATTTTTTTCATAATAATTATTTGGATTATTATATATAAGTTGATTATATTTACAATTTGAATTATTGTAAATTAATTCATTTCTTTTTAAATCAAAATTATTGAAAATTTTTTGATTAAAGCTATTATTTATCGTCTCCATTTGATGATAACTTGATTGATCAAAAGTTGGGATATTATGAACTGATGAAATTAAATTATCTTGATACATTTTTTCTAAATTTATTTTTAAAATAAAACTTACTTTCGGCTGGAATATAAGGATTATTTTTTTTTATTTTATGCATCTTTTTACATATTATAAAAATAAAAAAATCATAATTTTTTCATATTATACATTGAAGTATTTTCAGACTTATATTTTTCAAAACTTGACAATCAATAAACCATTCTTGATCTAAAATTTTGTTTGTTAGAAGGAAGAAAAAATCCACATTAAAAAAATATAAAATCGGCATTGAAGGATAAATAAAGAAAATTATATGAAATGCTCCCACACGAATAAAAATTCTAAAAAAAAAATTAAAATAACAATGAAAAAATTGACCAGTTGAAATAAGTCATTATTAAATTAAAAATGAAAATAGTAAAAGAAAAAAAATTATAAAAAAAAAATTTTTAAAAAAAGAATCATAAGAACCTAAAATTTTTTTAGGAAATTTATTTAAAAAAATTATGATAATAATTTGCTTTGAAATTGTTTAATAAAATACTAGTAGAAGCAAAAAATGAAATAATAGCTTAAAAAAAAAAAAAATATATAAAGAAAAAAAAATTTATTAATTACGTGATGCGAGTCGAATAGTAATATTAGGTATTGACTCATCACATGAATCTTCAGAAGTTTGTTGAGATGCTGGAACAAATGATTCTATATGTTGTTGAGGTGTTGTGAAATTAGATTCATCTTCTTCATCTTCCTCTTCTTGTTCCTCTTCTGTAAGTTCAGGTTGTGGCTCTTGATGTAATGCCTGATTATTTTTTTTTTAAATTAAGAATCTTACTTTCTCAAGACGTTCTTTATCTTGTTGTGAACGTAAACCATGTTTATAATCAATAGCAGCAAATTCTTTACAACAAATTTCACGTAAGCGATTCATCATTGCTCCAGTTACACGTAAAGCCTAAATGCTTTTTTATAAAATATTTGTTTACCTGGTGAAAAAGTTGATGATCTTGACCGTTAAATAGTCGACAATTACTGGCAATCCGAGCGAGATATTTTTCGAATTGTCTATTATCAATACTTAAATATTATTAACTTACACTATTGAAGTAAATTGATTATTTTTTGAGAATTTAAGAATTTGATTTAAAGAAATTGGTTGAGGTACTATTTCTCGATATGTCGGAAAATCCTCTGAACTTGGTACATATTTGAAAGGTATCAAACAATTTGGTGTTAGTTTATATGACTTGTAATCAAGACCCAATCCATTAACAATTGAAGATATAGCATTATTTAAGCATTCTTTTTTTTGAATTGAAATTGGGTCATCTTCTTTAATCTGATAAATAATTTTATAATAAAAAAAATTAATACTTTAACTTTCCATAAAGTATTCTTAGCATATACTTCTTTCCAATTGGGACCTAGGATTTTTTTAAAAAAAAAAAAAAAAAACAAACCTCCTGTAATATTGATTTTAGATATTTTAGACAAACAAGTAGGTAATATTTCGTCAAGAATTAAATCTTCATGTCCCAAAAGCTTTAAAAAAAAAAAAAATGTTTTTTTAAAAAAAAATTATTACTTGTCTACGACGATCCATTCGATTAAAAATAACAAGTTCTTCATCAGTACGTGCTAATTGTCTATTTACCGCACCATGTTGTAAATAAGTAGTTATAGTTCTTTGCCCCTTTTTTGATAAAATAGCACGTACTCTAAAAATTCAAATTTCTTAATCAATTTTATTTACCTATCTCTTCTTTCATCTTCCAAATCATAACCTGTATCATAAAACATTCCACTTTTTATTACAAGTGCATCTTTATCAAGCTTAATACCAGCAGCCGTTAATATTCTTTCTTCAATAGTGTCGGGTGTTACAAGACGAAGAATTAATACTTCACTTTTCTGTCCTATTCGATGTGCTCTGTAGACTAATTTTTAAGACAACTCTTTGTAAAATCTTATTCTACCTTGATTGTGCTTGTTCATCATTTTGCGGATTCCAATCAGAATCATATATAATAACAGTGTCAGCAGATTGTAAATTAATTCCTAATCCACCTGCTTTGGTAGACAATACGAATATAAAAGATTCTGATGTTGGTGAATTAAATTCATTTAATCTTCTTAATCTTTCTTCACTACTTGTTCCTCCATCAAGTCTTAAAAATGTCCATCCTCTTAAGGATAAAAATAACTATAATATAGAAAAAAAAAACATTAAAAAAAAAATAAAAAAAAAAAATAAATTAAAAAAAAAAATAAATTAAAAAAAAAAAATAAATTAAAAAAAAAAAATAAATTAAAAAAAAAAAATTTTTTTTAAATTTTATAATAAAATAAGGTTTTAGTTCTTACTTCTAATATATTTAAAAGTCGAACCATCTGGGAAAAAATTAATACACGATGCTTAGTAGCATATAATTTTGTGAGAATGTCATCCAAAACCCAAAACTTGCCACAGGTACGAATTATACTTTCATCAACTTAAAATAAAATTTTATTTATAGAAAAAAAAATACCTGGTATCTCTTGACCAGTATTTGTTTTGGGACAAAAAAGAAAAGGATGATTACAAACCTTTCTTAAATGCATAAGTGTATTTGATGAAGTAGAAGTTACATTATCACCCGCTTCAATATCTTTATATAAACGACGTTGAGCACCAGCTAATGGACACCAAATAATTTCTTCATGTTTTGGAGGTACTTCTTTTTCTACTTCTTTTTTTTCTCTTCTTAATAAAAATGGACGAAGAACCTTGATTTATAAAAAATCAGATATCATATACTATTAATACTTATTAATATTATATGAATGATATAACTATTATTATTCATTAATATTTACTATTATAATTATTATCGATTATTAATATTATAATAAGTATAACAATAATAATTATAACTTATTTTTATCATTATTATAATAAATAAATAATAATTATTATAATAATTATTATTATTAAATCAATTAATCTAAAATACTCATTAATTAAAATATTATAAAAAATTATTATAACTTACCTTATGTAATCTATCAACAACTAATAATTGTTCTTCTTCTGTCATACCAACTTGACCCCCAGTAAGTGGTGTATTAAACCTTAATAATTATTGAAAAAAAAAATTTACCATGATTGAAATGTTTCTGAGGAATTAAATATATTGGGCATCAGGAAATTTAATAATGCCCACACTTCTTGTAAATCATTTTGAAGAGGTGTACCAGTTAAAGCTAAACGTCTTTTTATCTTAAAACCATTATTATGACGTTTATCTGCTAATACCATTACTAATTTAGATTTTGGATTTTTTAATCTTGCAAAAATAAAAAAAAAACAATTACTGTACCTGTGTGCTTCATCTACAATTAAATACTCCCAACGTATTTTCCTTAAATGCATACAATCACGCATTACAAAAGCATCAGTTGTTAATAGTACATTAAAAGTTGGTGTATCCCCAAAATATTTTTGTCTTAATGATTTACGAGCTTCTCTAAGAAAAAAATAATAAAAAAATATAAAATTAATTAAAAAATATACAAATATATAATTATAAAAAGTTTTGCTTACTTGGTACCATCATAAACAATTTTAACAAAAGAAGGCAACCAATTTTCAAACTCTGCAACCCAACCACTATGCAAAGTAGATAAAGGAGCAACAATTAAAAAGGGACCTTTATTTCTTTTAACTTCCCATAAATAAGCTAAAAGTGCAACTGTTTGTATAGTTTTACCAAGTCCCATAGCATCTGCCTGTTAAAATATTATTGATTAAATAAATTTAATTTACTAGTATTCCATTTAAATTATTATTATATAATGAAACAAGCCATGCTAAACCTTTAAGTTGATATTCTCTTAGTACTCCCCCCTAAAAAACATTATAAAAATTAAATACATACAACGAGACATTTTGGTGAACTTTTTATATCTTCTTGCACTGCATGTGTTAATGTAAAGTATCGCGTCTTAGCAGCAATCAAAGCATCATAAGAAGAAGAAGAATTCTCATCATTATTATTATCATTATTTGTTGTTGTTGCTTCAATTATTTGAGTTGATGGTTTTTCATTTATGAGTTCAGTTTCTCTATGCTGTTTAACTAGTGCCCCTAATTTATTCATATAATCTTCTGTTTGTTGAACTAATTCTAATAAACGTTGATTTTTAGTTTCTCGTAATAGTTTCAAATACTGCACTTCATCTCGAGCACGTAAAGCTGCTAATCGTTCTTTACTTATTTCAGCTGTATCTTTTTTTTCTCTTAATGGAAGAAAATGTTTAATGATTGCATGACATATTCTTTTATTTGATTTGACGACACGTACTCTAAAATCTGTGAACTTTGATCTTTGACGTATAACTTCTTTTAAAAATTCTGTACGCTGTCGTCTACGAATATCCATTTCACGAAATATCTCATGAGCTTCTGTTCGAAGACGGGAAAACTGTTTTGAAACACGGCAATCATCTTGTCCCAAAGATAGAATTGGCGGAAGTTGGGACATTATACCACTTTGTAAATTATTTAATGAATGCAATACCTCCAAAGGTAAAAGATTGTGAAAAATTCGTAACTGTGTTCTTAAATATGTACGAAAATTAATCAAACGAGATAATCGACGTCCCAAAGATAAACCTTCTATATTATAATTTAAATTAATATCAGTATTATTATTACAATCATTATTATTAATATTCACATTATTAATATTGTTATTATTAATATTATTATTAATATTACTGTTTTCTTGAATAACTGTTGTTGTTGTTGTTGTTGTTCTTATATGAGATAATTTACGATGATATAATTCTTCAAAGTAATCACCCCAAGATTCAAATTGATTTTTTTTTAAATCGGGAGAAGATATTGCATTAATATTAAGTGAGATAGCTTCATTTATTTTGGTCAAATTATTCTCAATAACTGTTAAACTGTAATCAATTTCAGATTTTAATCTATTATTTTCAAATAACTCTTGACGAAACTTTCGTGGACTATGCACAAATTTTTCAAACAAATTGTTTGTCGATGATGGTGACTGCACATGATTACCATTCATAAAACTTTGAGCTGCCAAAGCCTCTATATATGGATATTCATGTTGTTGTTGTTGTTGAAATCGTCGTACTCCTGGTAAAGACTCATCGGGGATGAAAGGTCGCCCTTGGCGAGTTGTCACAGTTGGTAGAGCATATGATGGTATTGGAGAGAAACCGCTTGTTGTTGATGCTGTTGGAATCTGTATAGGGACTTCGATACGCTGTCTTTTGGCCACAGGATGTAGCAAGGTTCCAGAATCGAAGATCTGGTGTGAAGACCCACATGTTGGGGTAGACCATGATAATTGATTTAAAGTCCCCCCTTTTAGAGGTGTTGACAGGTTCCAATTGGTCATCAAATACAGTCACAGTTATTTTGGGTCAGGTATACAAAAACTAAACGGAAAAAGAAGCCATAAAATGTTGATAGCTTTCTTCAAAATGTAATCTAAGTGTTTTAAAATCTTTAAAAATAAATCAATAAACAAAAATTGAACTCACCAGACACAACAGGATCTTTACATGCTGAACAATAAATTAGTTTTATTTTGTCTTCTAATATTTTCTCAGCCATACATTGCTTATCAATTATATGCATAATAGGATTTTTTCTATAATCAAAATCTTATTTCATAAACTCACCGATTTGATAAAAATGCAGTTCTGAGATGCATTCGTAATTGTTGTTTCCATAACCATTTCTCGGCTTTTATAGTTTTCTGTTCCGGACATTCCAATAATTTCATAAATTGTACGACGGGAGATAAATGAATTCTAAAAAAAGAAAAAAAAAAGAAAAATATTTTTACTCAATATTTGATGTAGGAGTAAGTATAACTTTTCCTTTAACAGCAATTCCAAAAACGTGTCTATTTTGGCAAGTAGCCCATTCTACACCTTCAATATTTTTCCTATCTGCTTTTTCACGTAGGCTTAAGATCTAAGAAATTAATAGTTTAAAAAAAAAAAAATTGAGATTTTAAAAAAAAAAAAAAAATTGAGATTTTAAAAAAAAAAAAAAAATTGAGATTTTAAAAAAAAATTGAGATTTTAAAAAAAAAAAAAAAATTGAGATTTTAAAAAAAAAAATTGATTGTATATTTACCTTATGTGTATGTCTAAATGGTGATATATCTTGATTTGATTGATAAATAAAAGGTATATTAATTTTTGAAATTAAACCAGATCGAATTAAATTAATAATTCTTTTATTATAAACATCATTAATTAAGAATCCATCATAATATATAGATGTAAAATAGATTAAATTAACATTTGACGGTTTTATTGATAAATAACCCATAGGTTCCTGATCATATAATTTATTTAAATCTTTATAGGATTTATAATTTTTTAAAAATAATTCAATTTGTTTATTTTCAAGTATATGAATTTTATGAGCAATATAAAATTGATCTTCAATACTATTGATTTTATGAAAATTCAAATCGAATGGAAAATATTTTAAAAAAGCTTACGAATTACAACCTTGCACATTACAACTTAAATTCCATGAAGTTTCAGAATTATTTTGTAATAAATATTTTTTTAATAAATTTATTTTACGATTTTCTAAAATATTTTTTATATTTATATAATTTTCTAATATAAAATACAATCTATGTAAACTTGAAGTACTTAAACCCTAAAGAAAAAAAAAGTTTGATAAAAATGTATTATAATTGAAAAAAAAAAATAAAAAAAAAATGTTTTTTTTATAAAAAAAAAATTAATAATATCAAAAAAATTGTTTCAATATTGTTAATTTATTATTGGAAATAATTACAGTAATAAATATTATTTTAATTTAAAAAATAAACATACTTGAGTAAAATAATTTGAATGATTTTTTGAAATTATTTTAGAAGATTGTATAAGATTTATTGCTTGTTGTAATTGTATTTTTGGTTTATATAAATTAAGTAATTTAAATAAATTATTATTTGAATTAGATATTGAATAAAATTGTTCAATAGAGTAAATGAATTCCCTTAAAAACTTATTTTTAATTAAATATTTATTTCTAATAATTTTTATTGAAGAAGATAATTTTATATCATTTTGATTCCAATAAAGTAGATGTTCTTTTAAATATTTTAAAATTGATTCTTCTATAATTGATAGATTATTTTTATCAAAACAATGGTTTATAATTTTTTCTAAAATTTTTTGATTTAGTTCAAAAGGCAAATTATATAATAATTTTGGGACTGGTAATGGTTGATAAAAATTATTATTTTCTAAAAAATTATTTATTAATTCTGTTTTTGGAATATGTGTTATTTTTTTTATTTTTTTTTGATCCAAATCAATACGATAACGATTGAATAATAAAAATATTTCTCTGTAAAATAAAATAAAAAAAATTTTTTCTTTTTTTTTAAAAAAATTTTTTCTTTTTTTTAAAAAAAATTTTTGAAAATTTTTTTTTTTCTTACTCATGTAAACTTAATATATCTTTATTATCAAATAATTTTATATCATTTTCATCTGAAATTTTATCATAACTAATGTCTTCTATTAATTCATTAATTTTTTCTATGTAAATAGAAACCTCATTTAATTTTAATGACATTTGTTTTCTTATTCTATTTATACTTTAAAATTTTTTAAAAAAAAAAAAAACTCACCTCGAAAAATCTTTTAATAAAAGTTGTACTGAAAATTTATGTATTAATGATATATTGGGATAAAGTCGTATCCCAACCAAACTTTTTGATTTATCTTGTAAATATGCAATTCTTTGTGAAAATAAAAGCAATAGTAAATCCATGCAGCCTCTAGAAAAAAAAAAAAAATAAAAATATAATTTTAATGTTAGTACTTGATTGGTGGGAACGCAATTGTTTGTCCAAAGAGACTTTCTCCTGACATTTTTTTGAATATACGTGTTACTATAAGAACTCTATGCGGAATGGCAGGCCTAGACAAATAAGATTTTTTTTTGTTTTATACCAACAATATTCTAGTATTGTAGAATTAACTGAATATGCATCTATACATATACTTTTTTGATTGTCTATAAGGACAGACTTGAATTCAAGGGAACCAGGATATATAGCTCGAAAATCTTTTCGTCTATTATTGCTTAATTTATCAAAAAGTATTAGCTTTAAAGAAATTTGAAAAAAAACACTTACTAAGAGGGTTAACATATAAGATGTTAATTCTATAATTTTTCGAGTAGTTATTCTATTATTTTCTAATTTTTTTTCTTCAATTTTTTTAATTAAAAATTTATAATTTGTTAATTTCATATTTTTAATTAATGATTGAAATTCCTCAATATTACTTTCACTTTCTAATGAACTTGTAAAGATTACTTTCCTCATTTTATCTGTATAACTGGAATTCAATAAAGATGACTTAAACGATGAATCATCATAAAATTTTTCAATTATTGATGTTGGAGAAGAACAATTATTATTTTTGTCAATATCGATAATTTCTGTATTCATATCCCATGCCTCGATATTCTCATCATCCATGAGTTTATCATTAATAACTTTGAGTTGTCTCATCTCATTTAAAAGTCTGAAAATTTATTTGAAAAAAAAAAAACAATTTCAGAACTACCTTGCGAGCTCTAATTTCTTTTCTTTCGGTAAAAATGATTTTGCATATTGAGGAAAGAATCCCCCAGCAATAACAATTTTAAGCAACATTACTTTTTTTTCAAAAATATTATCTGTTATTGAATTTGGTAGAAATCGTCTTTTTAATAATTTCTTACAACTTTTCAAAAATAAGGCAAACAAAGTTGCTCACTTTGGGATAAATTCTATCAAACGTCTTTCAAAATCCCGTTTTAATATAAGAGCCTCTGTAATATTTGAAGGACTTAAAAACTCGTAGTTTTTGCAAAATTCATTTCCATGATTTAATTCAAGAATATCGACATCTTTTGCAACAAATTCATCAAACTTCTCAAGTAAAAATGCCTCAGCCAATAGATCTGACTCCAAATTGTCACTGATTGTTAACTTTGCGGCATAATCATTCAATTGCGCAGATCTAATTGAGTCATTAATTTGACTATATTTTTACTTGACTTTTCCGACCCGAAACAATGTTTGATATTTGCATGACAAAACGGCAACTATCAATAAAGCTTCTTTGAGACAGCCGAAAGCAAAACCAAGGAGCAACATTTTACAATGTTGTATGCTACATGGCATTCCCATATACATGTGACCTATTGGTAGAAATTCCAACTTAGGCGATAAAGCACCTAAAACAAACATTGTCACTTCTAAAATGATTACCAGCATCGATTAATGTGTCTACGGCACAACGAACAGAAGCTGCAATAGGTGGTTCAGGACATTCCGCTAGAAATTCATCCAATGCATCAACATTTGCTCTTAATACATGCAATACAACCTATATATACAATCATTATTATTATTATTATTATTATTATTATCACAAACCTGCTCTAATGGCAATCTACGAATTTCAGGGATAGCCGATAACTCAAGTGCCTTATAAAAATACTCAGGTATCAATCTGAAACAAACTCCAGGTTGTACGCGACCTGCTCTCCCTTTTCTTTGAATCAATGAATCCTTAGTGCTCCATGTTAGCTCTAATCCTTGAATATTTGTCGCAATTGTTACATTGCATTCCTATAATTAATTAATTTAATCTTTAAACTCACTTTTCGCAAACAAAAATCAATAATTATAGAAGTATCTGGTATAGTAATTGACGTTTCTGCTACATTAGTCGCTATTATTATTTTACGTATAGGAATTTGGGTGACCATAAATGCTTGTTGTTGTGTTTTATAGTCAGAATGACCATGAAGCTGAATTATTTGCAATTTCGGTACTTTTCCTGATAGATAATGTTTATTTAATATTATTCACCTTTCGGGAATATATTATGAAATACATGATGCACAGTATCTTCAAAAATTTGTAATTCTTGCTTCCCTGGCAAGAATACTAAAATTGCTCTATTGCTATGCAAAATTTCTTCAATATTGCTGATTGATAATAATTTTTGTGCAATAGGATAGCCACATATAAAAGCTAATAATGCTGCTCCTATTTCAAATTGTATTTGAGATAATTTAGCCTTTTTAAAATCAAATAATTTTAATATGTTATCTCGACAATTTTCCTACTTAAAATTGATCATAAAAAAAACTCACTAAATTTGGCAAAACTTGTATTGCGATTGAAAGTACTATTGTATCAAGATAAAATTCAGTAACTTCAAATATTTCATCTTTGATTTGAATTATATTAACTGATATTGATTCTATTGTACTATTCATATTTTTTTCTAATTCTTGTTGTTCTAATATATTTAATTTCTCTTCCTTTTTAGAAATCTTATTTTCAAACAAAAACCATCCAGGATTTTTCAAATTTATTTTATTAGATTTCTTATTATATAACCCAAACCCTTCATGAAAATCATTTCTCAATTCACAAAAATCCGAGGAGACATTTAAAGATGACGATGATGCTGATGATAACGAAGATGAAAAAAATAATGAGGAAGAAGAAAATGAAGAAGTAGAAGTAGAAGAAGAAGTAGAAGAATAAGAAGAAGATGAAGATGAAGAAGATGAAGATGAAGATGAAGAAGATGAAGATGAAGATGATGAAGATGATGAAGATGAAGATGATGAAGATGAAAATGAAGATATTAATTTTTTAGATGGTAATGATGAAAAAAAATTTGCAAAAAAATCACAATCAATTGTAGCAGACATTACAATTATTCGGACGGGAGTTATTTGTAAAAGAAATTTGCAAATTGTCTAGATATTATTTTAAAATAAAAATTAATTACCATTGCAATGTCAGTATCTAAAGATCGTTCATGAACTTCATCGAGGATTATGTGTGTCCATTGTAATATAAAACCTTCTTTAACCATACGATGTGCTTTTGACAATAATTGTAATAATATTCCTTCAAAAAAAAAAAAATTTTTTTTTTTTTTTTTTAAATAAAAAATACCTGTAGTACAAAACAAAATTCTTGTATCTTTATTACATTTTGTATCATCATTTTGTCTTCTACCAAGTTTATATCCAACCAAAGTCCCAACATCAAATCCCATTTCAGATGCAACACGACTTTCAAAAAATAGAATCAAAATGTATTTACCTGGCGATCGCTACAGCTGCAACCCTACGTGGTTGTGAACACAAAATATTACAATAATTATTTGTTTGAATTGATTGATCATATATATAACGAGGGACTTGTTTAGATTTTCCCGATCCCGTTATACCTCCAATCACGACAACGCGATTTTCAGATAAATATCTTAATATATTCTACAAAAAAAATTCAAAAATTAACGTGATACCTGCTTATCATTATAAATAGGAAGATTATTATAATATCCTCGACTATATACGGACATTTCTAATAGGCACGATATGATCAAAGTACCAACATATAAAAGTACTCGAGGAGGAATTTCTGATCTTAGTTTTTTAAATGCAATTAAATTAGGTTTAGCTGATGATGGAGGATTACTTGTTCCAAATTATTTACCAAAAATTCGTATTAATGAACAACTTATATGGAGGTAAAAAAAAAATTCAAAATAAAATTTAGGAGTATGGCTTATCGTAATTTATGTTATAATTTAATGCGTAAATTTATTCCTTGGGAAGAAATACCAAATGAAGATTTAAAAAATATTATTGCTAAAGCTTATAAAAATAAATTTAAGAATCCTGATTGTGTAGAAGTTATATCTTATGAGAGAAATATCCATTTTATGGAATTATTTCACGGACCAACTTATGCATTTAAAGATTTTGCTTTGCAATTTTTGGGTAATCTAATTTTTACAATTTTTTAAAAATTTTTTCATTTTAATTTGAAAAAAAATTAAAATTTTTTTTTAATTTTCAGTTTTTTTCATTAATAATTATCTTTTGATATAAAATATCTTTGACCTTTTTTTTTTTTCAAGTTATTTATTTCTACTTTTCAGGACAATTAATTCATTACACACAAACAGACGAAAAATTAATGATTCTTGGAGCTACTTCTGGTGATACAGGAAGTGCTGCTATTGCAGGTTTTCGGGATATCCCAAATCTTGAATGTGTTATAGTTTATCCTCTTAATAGAACAACTCGAATACAAGAATTACAAATGACGACAACAGGAGCAAAAAATATTCATTGTCTAGCAATTGAAGGTATTTTTTGATTAATCAATTAAAATTTAATATAGGTGGTAGTTTTGATGATTGTCAAAATGCTGTTAAATCAATTTTTAAATCACCTTTAAAAACAAAATTTAATATTCGAGCGATTAATTCAATAAATTGGGCAAGAATACTTGCACAAATTGTTTACCATTGGTATTCTGTATTACAATTTTTAAAACCAGATGTAACAGTAGATTTATGTGTCCCAACAGGAAATTTTGGGAATATTTTGGTAAATTGCTAAATATTTATTTTTTTTTTTTCAAAAAGGCCGCATATTACGCGAAATGTATGGGAGCACCAATTGACCAATTGATTATAGCTAGTAATTCCAATAATATTTTGACAAGATTTCATGATACTGGGACATATGCAATTGTAATAAATTTTTTTTTTTTTTTTTTTTCATTTTATTATTTCTTAGGAAAATGTTATTCCAACTATTTCTCCTTCGATGGATATTCAGGTATCATCAAATTTCGAGCGATTATTATATGATGCATTATTTCAACAGCCAGAAGAAATAAAATCAAGATTTGGTGATTAAAATTTTTTAAATGATGAATTTTAGGTAATCTCTTAAAAAATGAAAAAAAGTTTGATGTCCCAAATATAACTCAATTTCAATCAGGTATTTAAAAAGAAAATAAATCATTGAAAAAGTTTTTAGAGCTTATTCTGCAAATGATACTGAAACTCTTGATATGATAAAAAAAGTTTATCAAGAAAAAAATAAATTAATATTAGATCCTCATACAGCAGTTGGTTTATGTTGTGCAGAAAAATATCTCAAGGAAGTAAGCAAAATAAAAAATAAAAAAAAAAAAAAAATTATTTTAGACTAATTCACAGAAACCATTAATTGTAGCTGCTACAGCTCATTATGGTAAATTTAGTGAAGCACTTGTTCCGATTATTGATGATATTAATATACCAGAAGAATTACAAAAATTATTTAATTATAAGGAAAATAAACAGGTTAAAATCTTATTAAAAATAATTTAAATATTTCTAATTTAAATAATTTTTTCTTTTAGATAATTTCAAATTGGGAAGAAAATAATTTAAGTGAAGAAATTATCAAAATATTAGAAGAAATAAATTCTAAAAAATAATTTTTTTCATAATTTTTTTTTTTAAAAAAATTAAAATATTTAGATAAACAAGAAATAAAAAAAATTAAATTATAATAATTTTTAAAATTTAAAAAAAAGAAAAATTTATTTTTCGGTGAACCTTTTAGGCATATGGCTCTAGTTTTCGGTTGTGGCAATCCTTTATTAGATATTCAATTACATGTTGATGATGAATTTCTAAAGAAATATAAATTAGAAAAAGGAGGTTTCTGTTTTCAAGGTCCTGATCAAGAAAGTCTTTATGATGAATTAAAAAATAATGAATTAGCACATTATTTGGCGGGTGGTGCAACATTGAATTCTATAAGAGTCTTACAAGGATTATTAAATGAAAAAAATAAAACATTTTATACAGGTTGTATTGGGAAAGATGAGTTTGGGACAGTGATGAAAAATTTAACTATAAAAGAAGGAATTGAAACTGAATTTATAGAATCAAATAAAAATCCAACAGGTGTTTGTGGTGTTTGTATTGTAGATGGTGAAAGAAACAATTGTACAAGATTAGGAGCTGCAAATGATTATGAATTAAATTCATTTATAAATTCAGATAAAATACAAAATGCATTAAATTCTGCTAAAATTATCTATTCAGCGGGATTTTTTTTGACTGTATGTCCGGAAGCACAAATTCTAGCAGCAGAAAAATGTATGAATAATAATAAATTATTTTGTACAGGTTTATCTGGCAATTTTTTAGTTGAGTTTTATAAAACACAAATGATAAATTTAATGCCTTATGTTGATATCTTATTTGGTAATGATACTGAATTTAAACATCTTGGTAAAATTCACGATTTACAAAATAAAAAAACGGAAGGGAGTATATTAAAAAAAGAAGCAGAATTAGAAGAAGAAAAAGTAAAAGAAGAAAAAGAAAATTTATATTCTATCGCTCTTCAAGTTGCTAAATGGCCCAAAAAAAATAATAAACAAAGAATAGTTGTTATTACACGAGGTACCTTACCAACTATTATTGCTTATAAAGATAAATATGATAATAATTTATACAAAATCAAAGAATTCCCAGTTGAAATTTTAACTTTAAATCAAATTGTTGATACAAATGCAGCAGGTGATGCATTTGTCGGAGGATTCTTATATGGAATACTAAAAAATAATAATAATAATAATAATAATAATAATAATAATAATTATAATTATATGGATAATTTGGATATTGATATCTGTGTACATTTTGCTCATATTGCAGCAAGACATGTAGTGCAACGATCTGGGTGTTCATTTTATTTTACAGATACAGATCGCAATTTTTAGCAACTTATAAACTCATGGTGCAATGTAAAATTGCTTGGAAGGTAATTCACCTAATAATCGATCCTTTTTGTACTCGCTCCATCTAATGATTAAATTAATTAAAATTAAAAAAAAAATACCTTCCTGTAATTAAATCACCTATAAATCTACCAACAAAAGAAAATCCATATGCCGCAAATGGAAGTACAATAGATTTAGTCTTATAATCATAATATCTTAGTGAATACCTTTAAAATTATAATTATACTTTTTTTTTACCATGTCGTCCCTGTACCGCATAAAACACCCGCCCACATAAAATTTTGTGATAAAACCTTTTTAATTAATTAAATATAATAATAATTACCCTTTTACTTATTGAATTTTGACGTTTTTGTAAAATAGTTAAAATTTCATCAGAATTATGATCTGATTTCTTAAAACCATATTTACGTTTTAAAATATTACGCATATCATTTTTATCAAGTTTACAATAACCGTAGTGTTTAATTGGAAATATTCCTTCAATATATACGTATAAAATTTTATTCACCTAAGAGTCCCAATTTTTCAAAAAGTTTTAATTTTCTTGATTCAATTGTATGATTCGATTCAAGTATTGATATATCAGAGGGAACAAGTAGGTATCCTATTTTTAAAATAATTTTTTTTTTCAAACCTTTATTTGGCATTTTTATTTTTACAATTTTTGAATAGGTACATAAAAAAATTATCTGTCTAATTGCCTTCTATAATCATTTGTTGTATTAAATTCTCCTAAACGTCTTAAAGAAGGTTCTAATTGTCTATAACCCTGTTGTTGTTGTTGTTGTTGTTGTAATTGTCGACCAAGATATCTTGGTTGCATTTGGCTCCATTCATTATCAAAATTTTCAATATTATTTCGATCCATATTAATAACATCATCATTACTTATAATTTCCTTAATAAATAATAATAATAATAATTTATTGTACTTACACCAGTATTTCTGTTTCTTTCTCGATATACTCTTCGACCTCTACCCATGATTTCTCTTTCAGCTGCAAGTCGATCTAAACCGGTATGTGAGTTACTATATGCTTCCAATTTTTTTTAACTTTAAATTTTTTTAATCTTACTTGAGCATCTGTATTGCCTCGTGATGACTTCATATATTTTTCAATTTTGGGATTACCATCTTCTCCAATAGTTGATGTCATAACCATAACTGAGTAAAATATATTTTTTTTTTTTCTATTACCACTAGACTCAAATGATCCACCGCTACTTCCAGATGAATTAAATGGCATAATTGAATGATCATGAAAATTTTGTAATGACATTGATGTAGAATTGAACATATTGAATAAATTGCTGCTACTACTTTCAAATGGACGTTCATTTGTCAGTAAACTATTCTGTGTCATTAGTGAACTTGGGCGAGCAGAATGTCTAGGTATAGCAAATGAATTACTATGAGGATAAGTCGCTAAGCGATTGCGTCTATCAGACATATTTTTATTGTTCTCTGTACCGGCACGTCTTTGTATGGAGGGCGACACAAAAAAAAAAAAAAAAAAAAAAAAATAATAATTTGTTAGTTTGTGGATCTCGCTTCCCAATTGCTATAAACATTAAATGAAAACTCAAACTTACTGATAAAACGGATCATAAACAAATTTATTTTCTCCCATAAACATGTAATAAATAATAAATAATGAACTGGCAATTGATGTCATAACAATCCTTTTAAAAATTTGAAAATTTTTTTTTACAAACTTACCACATATACCTATTAACTCCATTTGTTGCACAGCAACATAAAATTAATATTATTATCAGAAAAATATAAAATTCTAAATAAAAATGATTAATTTTTTTAATTTTTGTCACTTACTCATTGGAAACATTATTTAGGTTTACCAGGTCTAACAAAAAAAGTATTTACTGAAACCAGATAATTAAAGATTCTATAGCTGCTTGAAAATCAAATTTATTAGCTCTACATATTTGTGTTAATTCTGCGGGAGTTATAATATTATCTTTAATTATATTTGGTAAATCTGATTCTTGAAAATCGCGTTTGAAAAAATGTGATAACATTTGAATTATAATTTTACGAGAACATGGAATAAATTCAATCATAATATCAATACGACCAGGACGTATTAATGCTGGATCTAATCTATCTACATGATTAGTTGTCATTATAATTATTCTACCAGGTATTTCGATTATACCATCCAATAAATTCAAAAAGAAACCAAGATGATGATCTGATGATTCTTCATTACTATTTTCAATTAATTTTAATAATTGTCTTTTTAATAAATCTTCTTGATTTTCTAAAAAAAAAAAAAATAAACTTTTAAAACCTACTTTCTATTTCTTCTTCTTCTTTTAAAGTTTTGCGTTTAATAACAAGATCACCCATTGCATCAATATCTTCTAGAATATATATACGCTGATTTTGTGGTATTGGGAAATCACATATCGTTTCTGATTTCATAAGTTTTTCAATTGATTCTAGTTTAGTTTTTCTATTGATTGAAAATATTACTCCATGTCTTTGTGTTTTTTTCAATAAAGCTTTTATAAAAGATGTTTTACCACATCCTGGTATACCATGACAAAGTATTCCTACAAAAAAAATTTTTTTTTATATACTTACCTAATGAATCTGATATGCCACGTTTTTTTAACCAAGTTTTTTCATTTAAAAAAAAGTCAATATCTTCAAGGATTTCTTTTTTTTTTTCAAAAAATAAGTTATCAAAAGATCTAAATGACATTAAACTTGAATATTGTACATCCTCTTTGGGTAATTCATCACCAATAGTTTCTGGAGGATTTCGTACCATGAAAATCATTAATTTTCCTGCTAATTCTTCACGTTTGTAGTCTTTATATTCTTGCAACCATAAATCAACATAATTTTTTAATTCATGTACGTTATACTTATTTGAATATAAAAATATTTTGAAAGTTGTAATTGTTGTTATTCCGGTAGTTGGCATTTCTTTTTCTTCTGATTTTTCTACACATCTTACATATATATTGTCTTCTATTTTTATTGGGTCAGACTGTAAAACCTAAGATATATTATATATTAATTTATATTTATTCCTTTTACTTGATAGAGGCTTTCAAAATGATTTCTTCTCTCACGATTATCAAACCATTCTAATTGTTGTTCTTTAAAACGCCACACATCTGAATTTTTGAGTGTTCCCAATTTATGCATTATAGCTCTATAAGTAGGTGTAAAACAAGTAGATGATGAACTTATTTGTTCAACTAAAAATTCGAGTTCTCCTTTAAATTCATTATTAATTCTAAAAAATTGTTTAATCTTTTTGTAAATATATTTGTAATCAATATGCCCATTAGTTAATTGGGAGACTAAAAAAAAAAAAAAGCCACCGACTAATATATCGATTAAACGATTTCCTGTAATTGATCCATTTATGAAAAGATCTTCATCTGTAGTACCAAATGGAAGACGACCACCAGAGCTATAATGTTGCATTGGTGAATTTAGGTTCGTATAATGAACCTGATAAATTTAAATTACGGGAAAAAATACTATTCTTATTTTTGATTTAGTGATTAACGTCAGGAAGAGGATATGTTTTAGCCTATTTGTTATTAATATTATTTTATATTCTTCTTACTTCAAGAACATCTGGAGACGAAACACGATTAAATTGTCTATGAACATAAGGATATTGAATTCCTGGATGTTTTTCGATTAAATATTGTTCTCGCAATTTATATAAATGATCTTTCCATTCATTGATTCCTAATTATTAATTTAATTAAATTATTTTGATTTACCAAAAGGGTGATCAATCCCCCTATGATAATAACGAGTATTGTAAGTTAAACATGTTATTTTATAAGCTGGACGCTTTTTTGGATTATGGAATGCGGTTAATATTCGAAAACATGCTAAAAATAAATTAATAATAATAAGATTATTATTATATAATAATTATTTATTTACTTAAAATTTCGACTATAATTTTATTTTTTTTTAATTATTTTCTATTTTTTTTTTAATTTTTACGAATTTTTTAAAATTTTTTATTTAATATTTCATTTTTCCCTTAATTGTTGATTGCTATTCTAATTTTTCATTGTATATAATTTTTTTCTCTAAATTCTTGTTATAAATTATTTATTATTTTTATAAAATATTTTTGCAATTTGAATTGTCTAACTTATTGAATTTTTTTTCAAATTTCTTTTAAATTAGTTTTATATCAAATCTTTTTTTCACTATTTAATATTAATTGTTTTTTAATAATTTTCTTTTGTTTTATATTTTTTTTAACTTACGAGAATTAAGCCAATATTTATCGAGTCGCTCTTTGGGGGGCGGGTCTAAAAAGATTTTAAAAATTAAATATTACCAAAAATTCTGGTCCAATATAAAAATCCAAGTAAACTTGCGGCAGTCATCCAGCTTTTTCCAAAAAATAAAAATGTACGACTATTAAATTGTGCCTCCCACCAAGATTTCCATAATGGCTGACAGACAACATTTGGTAATTCTAAATAACGCCCTGTTGTAAATATCTCTGAAAATTTAATATTGCTATCTAATGGTTTTTTTTGCGACATTTTTATTAGAGACATTCATTAATAGGATTAAAGGTACAAATGAAAAAATTCATGCAGCCATTAATTTCTTGTTTTGCCTTTTCGTTTAGTTACCTATAATACACTTGCCACTTAGTTATAAAATCTTACCACTTGCCATCCAGTATTAGAATCAATTAAAGATTCATTACTATTTTTGCGAGATTTAATCATAATAGGAATTTCTACTACAGGCTCAGGTATTTCATCCAGAATTATTATCGGCTGTTCTTCAATAATAGGTTTAGTGATTATTGGTTTTTTTTTTTTTAACTTCTACTCTATAAATATTTAATATAATCTTACATTTTTTTTTTTCAATACTTTATTTTTTCTCGTTACGAACTTTTCATATAAAAAAAAAATAATTAAAATAATCAAACCAATTAATAAAATTTGACAAGTTTTAGAATATTGTTGATATAGATTAAATGATTGGACTTTATTTATCATTAGGTCCAACACACTGGCAAAAAAAAAATTATTTTTGTTTATCATCTTTTTTTTTTTAAAGAAGGACGTTCTAATTGATTAGCTCCTTTATAACCTAATAAATTTTATAATTCTAGTAATTTAATTACCTGCCATCCGTTTTTGTGCTTTAGTATAATTCATTTGTTGAGACCATGCTGCTGTATAATCAGTTGTATCTACATCTGCTAAATGAGTATGTTTAACTTGTCCCGCTTTCCCAAATTGTCCTAATAAATAATATTATAATCAATAATATATTCAGTAATATTCATAAAAATTTATTAATATTGTATTTAATTATACTATAATATTAATTTATTAAATAAAATATAAATAATCGAAATAATTGTTTATAATTAAAACTATTGGTCAATTATATTTATAAAATAAAACTTTATTTATTAATGTTATTTTAATCATAAAAATGAATAATAAAATAAAAATTGATAATAATTTTTACCTCTTCTTAATTTCATGGGTGATGGTACCAAATGTTTATCTATAAGATCATCACCAACTGGAACATTAAAATCTCTAAGATATAGAGGTTCTTCTCCAGAACGTGCAAGATCTTGAAAAAAAGCACCCTATTAAAAAAATAAATTTAATAAGCTAACTCACTTTATGATAATATTTTTGCAAAAATTTATATTTTCTTTTTTCTGCAGATTTTGGTAGAAGTAAATCTAATTTCTTATCATCTTCTTTTCTTTCTAATTCGGTCATATTACGTCGACGTTCAATTTGAAGTTCCTATTAAACATATTAATAGAAAAAACTTACAAATTCTTGTAACTCAGCTGCCTCTTTTCTATCTCTTAATATTCTTTTTATTTCACGTTCTCTCCATAATTCATACTAAAATAAAATAAGTCATAATAACGAAATCAAATTTATTTATTATTTTATCAGTACATGAATTGAAATTATATATGAATGTTCACTGCAAAATAAATACCTCTGCTTCTTCATTTATTGTATCATCATCATCTGGCATATCTTGTGGATTCCATGTTCCTCTAGCTAAATTATTAAATTAGAA
>JAPYZD010001105.1:0-23764 GCA_030522725.1 Ichneumoninae sp. B BG-2022a | reverse complement strand
TTATATAACTTCTTCGTACGTTTTATACACCGTACTCATGCATGTACCGTGAGCCATATACATTTTTATTCTACTTTATAGGTATTCACGTTGCGGCAAGATTTGTTTGATTTTAATTTTTAAAATGATCCGTATCGAAGAAACATCGGTGCCGTTTTTTTTTTCTTTTTTCTTTTATATTCCCTTTTTCTTAACTCAAAGACGTGTTGAATTTTTTTCTTCTTTTCCTCATTTTCCTCTGCTCGTTATATATCTTCTTCGTACGTTTTTTATACATCGTCCTCATGCATGTACCATAGGTAGTATACATTTTTATTTTACGTTATAGGCATTCACCTTCCGGTAAGATTTGTTTGATTTTAAAATTAAAAATCGTAGCCATATCAAAGAAACATCGGTGCTTTTTTGTTTTCTTTTTTAAGTGTCCTTCTTCATAACTCGAAGAGATGTTAAATTTTTTTCTTCCTCTCATTCTATCGGCTTTGAGAACTCCACCGACAGCCAATTCGCAATCCGCCACCGTCGTTAACTCCACCGAGGCGCAACTCGGTGCGATGCGAAGTTAAACGAGTGTGCAAAAGCTCGGAGTGTATATTCCCAAAGAGCGTCCAACGGGAGAGCCCGCTCTGGTTCTTCAGGTATGTGCCATATCCAGGAAGGTATGCGCCTCGTCATGGTTCGATGAGAGGTCTCTTCTTCTTTGCCTGCTCCTCTTATTTTTCTTCTTTACTTCTGGAACAACTCGTGTCCTCGTCTTTGTCGTCGGTACAGCGAGATACAAGCCGGCCGTTGTTAACGCTGATGTTTCTGTGGCTCTTCTCCTCCCCCTTTGCCCCGCTGTCGCGAACTTTTATCGCACGCGCGCTCCCTTTATCCCCCCCCCCCCCTTCGTTCGGAGAAACTCGCGTTCAACAGCTGACGAACTCGGCATATGTTCGGATGCGGCGAATGTGGGGAAGATAAGAAAGCAAAATAAAAAAGGGAGAAGAAAAAAATCCCGGTTGACGATCTCCCGTCGACGAGAGAGACGAGATTGACACGTTTCACCTCGAGGGTAATACCCGAGATTACTTTTACCGGGGAATTTATATTTTATTCGGTGTATTCGTTCCCTGCATGTAGTCGAGGATTTTACTGCCGGCTACTCTACTCGGCAAACGTACAAGGATGTACAAGAATGCACTTGGCGAGTTCCAGCTTGTGTTCGTGTGCGTGAATGCGCGCGAGATTCACTCGGACGCAGTCTTGAAACACCTGGGACCAATTAGATACTTTCACCCGGGAGGTTCGCGGCTCCCCGGTACGTTTAAACTTTCTTGTCACTTCGTCGCTCTTGTCGTCGGGAACTTATGTACCTCGACGCCTATATGGAAGAGAGATACGCACTCCGAGTACGGAGTAACAAGTACCAGTCTTTACGCGAGTAGATAGTTCGTGTTTTTGTTTCCATTTGTTTAAAATCCTATCTACGTGGAAGTGAACGAAAATGGCTAAGCTCGAAATTCGGGGTTGAATACTTAGGAAAACAATAAAGTCGATTATTTTATTTTATTCTATCGCTTTTTTTAATAATGGAAATGTTTTTATTATTCGATTTGATGAATCGACGAAAAATAAATGGAGTGGAGGAATCTTTTTTATATGAAAAATAAGCAAAAGTAACGCCTAAGCTCGAAATTCGGTGTTGAACCCGTAGGAAAACCCGTCGATCATTGGCATTTCGTCTATTATTTTTTTTTTATAATCGACATATTTTTATTATTCGATAGAGCGAAGAGAAAATATTCCGAATGTAGCAAATTTTTATACGAGAAATAAGCGAAATCCATATAAAAATTCTAGACCCGTCGAAACGATGAAATTTGGCACGATAGTTTCGTTTCGACGCAAGTGAACAAGCTAAGTCCGTGCTCGTCTTAACGTCATTGGTCGACTTTAAAAAGAATCAGCCTGACCGTTATTCGCCCACTCTCCCCCCACGGAAGACCCGAGCAATCGACGATTATCGATTACCCGTCGAACGAAAATTGAACGAAGGCTCTCCAAAGGCGGAAATTTCACCCCGAGAAAGAAAAAAAAAGACTGCAATAATATACGACAGTATGGTGTGGCATACGTCGGGACAGGGGTGAGTTTTTATCGAGGCCATTATAAAGGTTTTTCGAAAAGTTCTGTGACTAGAGGGTGAGAGAGCCACCCCGAGTGTGGGGTGCTGAGAACGAAACCCCCGGTCCGCTGTCTCGCATCGACGAATTCGATACAGAGCCAAGTGGCTATCCGAACCGATACTATCTACGAATATGTCGACGAAAAAATAAACGTCCCTCTGTACCTCGATAATTCAAAAGCACACGACCGAGATGTTTTTTTTTTTAATTTAATTTTATTATTTTCGAATTATGAAATTGAAGCTCTAAAGAAGAAGACGAAGTGCAAGAACCGAAGAAACCGTCAGCGTTGATTCGTGATTCAGTTAGAGTTTGAGGTTTGAGGTCGGAGCGTCATTACGTCGCCTTGCGGATTCCTCGCGAAGACGCTCGTCGCTCCCTCTCCGACTCGTGTTTCTCACCGATGTTGAGGAGCAACGAGGAGAAACGAGTGCTGGCTTCGAGCGAATCGAAGTAGCAGAAGAAGTCGAGAGAGAGGCGCAGAAAAGAAGATACACGAGACAGAACGGGAGACGGAGAGGAGCGGCGAACGAATGAGAATAAGAAGACGAGAGAACGAGAGATAGAAACAAGAACAAAAACGAGACATTAGCGCTGGTCCCGGCTACCGTGTGCCTTCCAGGATAAAAGAAGGAGTAGCCGGACTGCACATCTTCAGTACAATCTCGAATGCACCGACCGCCCGCTGATGTCCACTTCTACTTACAAAATTAGCATTATTACCCTCGCTAGCGCGGCCTCCTCACAATCAGCCACAAAAATGTAATCAATGTACCGAGGACTGGCCGGGAAGCGGAGAAGAAGAAGAAGAGGGCATAAAGTTTTTAATCCAAAAAAAGAAACTGCGCCAAAGGTACTTTGAACATCGCGAAGCGCGTGCGAATAACGCTCTTACACTCGCGACTAGCTCTCCTGCCCCTTAATTCATTCCCGCTCGTGTCGAGAGAGAGAACGCGCGAGAGCCGGAGAGTCTCGATGTTAACGACCCTCGAGGGTCCCGTGTTACAACCGCCACGGGTTCTTCGGCACCTGGGACTTGCCAGCAGTTTGTGCTGCATTACGACTCTCCGGAACTCGTCGCAGATTTAAAAAATGGATATATCTACTCCGATATCATTTCAGGAATATAAGAATTGATAATTAAGCATTACGTAGCATCGATACTGCTAGTGTAGAAAGGACAATAAATTCCGAAGAGGTCTACGATCGAAATCGAAAAATTGCAACACCGAAATTCATTCCAACATCGCTTTGGCGAATGGAACAAAAAAGGGATCAAACCGTAAAATTTCAGGAACTCTTGCCTTAAGAATATAAAAGTATTCGGAATACACAGATCCCTGAAATCTTGCTGCCTATTTTTCTCGGTGATATAGGAATTGAGAAACAAACATTACGTGGCATGAAAATTGTTAGTATGGAAAGGGCAGTAAATCTCGAAGCGGATTGCGATCAAAGTCGGATCGTGAATGATCGCGTTTCGGCAACTCGACAACGTCACAGTAAAAATGAAAACACCGAATTTGGGTCCAAAATTGCTTCAAGGAATGAAAAAAAAGAACAAACAGTAAAATTTCAGGAATCCTTACCTTAACAGTATACAAGTATTCGGAATACAAAGATCGCTGAAATCTTACTGTCCATTTTTCTCGGTGCACCGATACCGATAGACTGACGGAGAAATTAAATGAAAAAAATTAACTATGCATTTGAAAATGCATTGAAAGAGTGTAGTCGAGCAATTGGTATTCAACTTATCGTAACGATGATTCGAGACGATACGTTCGCGTAACGGAATACCACGCTGTTTTCATATATGGTGGTCGAAAAAATCAAGGGGCAGACTGTATCCGCAGATTGAATACAACTGTATGTATATATGTAGATATGACAAGGAGTCGAAGGCCCTGTGGAGTTCGGCTGGCCGCGGGGCATATAAGACGTATAGGCTTCCCGTCTTACGCATCCCGAGCTCACGGCATACATCACTCCTCCTTGCCGTTCGCTCTTCTCCGCTGCTACTAGAAATACAGCATCGAGTGTATGCTGAACATATATATATATATATATATATATATGTATTTATATATATATATATATATGTATGGCGGTGCGAGATCCAGCGTCGGAGAGCGTGCGTGCACGCATATGCGGATGTCTCGCTTTTATCTGTATGCGTGCTGTGTGCCAGTAATTATTATTACCGCGAGGAGAGTAGCTGCGAGCCAACAAGAAAAGGATCTCCACGGCGATGTACCTTCGGCGAGTCGGTCAGCCATGGCGAGCCAAATAACAGCGGGGAACATCCAGCCAGTCGACGATCATCAGAATGCTTCTGGAGGTTCTTCGGATTTATCCTATCGTTTCTTCGGGCAATCAAACTGCGAAGAAGAAATATCGAATGAGTTTTGGGAGGCTACAAGTTGGTTATAGTTTGGCTCTTTGAAAGGCAACTCGCCCGCACAGCCAAATGAAGACATGGCGTAGCGGAACGCCTTAGAAATTATCGCACCAAGGTGCGTCCACATTTTTCGAAAAATCTCGTCGAGGGAGTACAACGGGACGTTACTAATTAACATATAAATTCAAATTTACGATCTTGAATTTGAGACAACTAATTGATAAAAATTATCGCTCTATATTAACGAGAGAATTCTCCCGCGGAGTACAAACGGAAAATCTAGTCAAGGTAACACCAAGGAATACACCAAGAAGCGACTAATTACCGCGAATTAATATGCGAGTACATATTAATTCAAATTGACGATGGTGAATTTGAGACAAATAATTGGTAAAAATTATCGCTCGATATTAACGAAAGAATTCTTCCGCGGGGTACAAATAAAAAAGTTGAATGGCAGAAGGCGAGCTATTTATCGTATAGTCCGATGGCAAAGTTTGCGGGCCATGCAGCAAGTCTCGGAGGCCCGGTGAAGCGAAGAGAAGAAAAATAAAAATAAAAAAAAAACAGACGAATAAGGAGTCGAAGCTCAGGAATGCTTTGTGAGGTGGAGAGCACGTGCGGTCCCAAATGTTTAGGCTGTGAGTGTCGGGGGCACAGCAGCCCAAACACGTCTCGCAGGCATTCAGGGCCGTACGTCCCCGTGCGGTAGAAGAAGTCGGATATACTCGAGATATATCTGACTTCTTCTACCTCGAACGATCGGTGGAAAAAAAAACTCCTACTGTACTCCAAGCAAAGTCAATCTATCTGGAGCTCTCGAGTAGCGGGGGGGGAAAAAAAGTTAATTGTCACGCTCGGCCGGGCGTATCGATCACTCGCGGCTATGATCGCGACAATTTTTAATTCATGGGACACGAAGTTTTGCTGGCGCGCGACGTTTAACGTGAAAATTGATGGTAGAGCAGAAGACCAAGTACGAGCGAGGGGGGGGGATGAGGAAAAACGTTACGGAAGAGGGTGTCGCCGACGAAGAGGAGCAGTGTCAGCGGCAGTGAAAAATTCACCAATTAAAAAAAAATCTCATTTCTCCGGGTAACGAGGGGTGGCGTGCAATTAACGTCAGAGCCGAAAATGATTTATGAAGGCGTAGAGCGGTGGCCGGGGGTGGTCCCCCCCACCCCCGGTTCTGAGATCCCTGTGGATTTTTCCGCGGTGATGCGCTGCGGCCGTGGATCCACCGGTGGCTTATCATAAATTAATGAATTATCAGAAGAGGGTTCCCTGGTGAAGAAAAAATAAATAAATAAGAAATACATTAAAAAAAAAATTGAAGGTGCAAAATCGTCAATACACGACGTCAAATATTCATGCCCAAAGGCGCGTGCGCATGCGCGTACGAAAATCCGTTACTCATTTGAATCTCGTACGTATATCTTCCTACTTTCTTTTAACCCCTCGCCACTCGGGCTAAACGTGAATTCCAACTGTTCGAAGCTCGAATTCGCGTTCATATATCAGCAGTAATCGTAAGTATGTCGAATATTGCGCTATCCGAGCGTCGATGTAAAAATAAATAGAAATTCAAAACGTAATTTAAAAAACGTATCTCCATGTACATTTTTGCGCTACGGCCGTGGATCCACCGGTAGTTTATCATAAATTAATGAATTATCAGAAGAGTGGACCCTGGTTAAGAAGAAAATAAAAAAAAAATTTCAATTGAAGGTGTGAAATCATCTGTATCCGCGTCAAATATTCATGTCCGGGCGCGTCTGCGCATGCGCGCCTGAAAGTCCGTTACTCATTTAGATCTCGTACGTAAATCCTCCGACTTTCTTCTAACCCTTCAGCACACCGGCTGAACGTAAATTCAAGGTGTTCGGAGCTCGAATTCGCGTTTATAGGTCGGCGGTAATCGTAAATACGGTGAATATAGCGCTATCGGAGTTGATGTAAAAAAAAGAAATTCAAAACATAATAAAAAAAAATCTTCATGTACCTTCTATATACTTCCATTAGCGTCCTCCGTAAACGAAGCCGAGTCGCGGTCGATCCGACGAATTGGCAGAAAGAAAGAGAAAAAAAAGCATCTCCCGACTTCTCCTCCGGACTTTCTTAGCGACTTCGTGAAACAGTAGACGGCGGGCGTCATTCTCGAGCAATTTCACGCGGTCCGACCCGTTAATTACAGTTACGCGGGCGCCCGATCTCCGTTGGCCCTCGCGTAGTCGCCTCGCCGAGACTCTCTCGGCGAGATCGTTCTCATAGCCAAAACAAGCCGCGAGAATGATCGCATTCTTTCGTGTCCCTCTCGTGCCCGGCCGCCTCTCTCTCCTCTCGTCACCTGAAAATCCCCATCGTAACATGTAACACGAGAATCGAATGACGAAATCCAACGTGCAGCGATCGATATCAGCTGAGCGCCGAGACGCTCGCGCGTTTGTCGTACCGCAAGCAAAAAAGTTCGTGCACAAAAAAAAGAATATATATAATATTATCGATAAATACAAGAAATAATATGCGCCAAGGTGTCGTCGACGGGTATCGAAGCTCTTTTCCTCGCCCGCTGCCGCAGGAAATCCGGAAACTGGAAAAATTCTTGTCCCACCACGCATTGAGGTTAAGATGGCGTCTCTGCCCATTCTCAAACGAAGTTCGAACCGAACGTCTCGCATTACCTGTCCGAAATGACGAGCCCGCTTCGTTCATGCCTCTCACCCGCAAGAAGCAACCTCCTCTCAGTAACGTTAACTCTGCGAAGCGCAGGTCACTTAACGTACGCCTGAACTTACGGGAACGTTACCGTCCGACTACTGGAGGCGCGCGTCCGTCGAGCGTCCGTTGCGCTGTTACTGCCTGTATTATCGGCTGGAATCGTGGGTGGAGACGTCTGCCGCTCTCCGCCGTTGGAGAGCGCCACCCTCGCCAACATGGCCACGTGCTAACAGACTCCCGTGCGTGTTTACGCGATCGTGTGACCGTGCGAGGCGTCTCCCGCCGTATTGTCAGGACAAAAAAATCCAAAGTTTCCTCTCGACTCCGCGAAGTTACGTTCACGATAACACGTGGCCTTCGTGTGCCTAACGGGGCAGCCGCGATGATTCACCGAGCAAACGGTTTCGCGTCTGGCTAGCGAGGCGTGCGAGTTGAACCTTTGCTGGAGGCGCGTACCTCACGGTATATAATATATAATGAATGCAATCGTCTGAGCTCTCGCAGTTGAGCTGGACCTTAGTGTTCGGTGTGCTGATAGTTTTCGTCGGAGTTATAATAGCGGGCATGGCCTCGGTATCGACTGTCACAAAGTGCAGCTGTTCCTGCCGCGCTAACGGAGGTATCAGCGACACGGGCTGTGCAACGTCACCAGCCGTCTCCGGTGAGGATGCCGCCACAAGGGAATGCGTTATGAAAAGTTATCGACCTCATGGAAATCTAGCGAGGCTTCTCTGGGACAAGCAGAGAGCTGACGAACGGCTCGAGGCTTACGACAAGAGCAGGGTAAGCGAGACAAGCAAACTCGTCGATTACACGTATACTTTCTTACCGTATATGGGGACGCTCGGGGGGGGGGGGCCATGCGCAAGACATCGATGTACACGCACACACTGACTCGTGCAAACTGATCGTGTAAACACCCGAACTTTGCCGAATCGGTAGGCTGTGTCTCTACCGTTGGTATACAGTTTCAATCAAATTCCCTACTGTCGCTCTGTAAAAATAATTAATTGTAAATTTAATGCACTGGGACTTGAAATTTGCTTACATTACTTACATTGATTGAACATTAATACACTTTTTCATAAAATAAAAATAGCAGATAATGCAATCATAAATCTTTGGCCAGACACTTTTTTAAATGGTGATTAAAAATAAAAATTTTACTGTAAAATTGTGCGACACACATGTGTTTAAAATTTCGGAAACGGTTTATGTAAAAAGCTTCCAGCACCGGTCACTGATTTTCTAACAATATTTTTTTGCTGTATGTGACACGCTTGGTCAAAAGATTTAATGCAGAGTAGGAATTGATTCGCGAGTCGAAAAATTATCGTATTCACTACTCAAATCAATTCTCAATTCAAATCAAATCATTCAATTCAAATCAATTCAAATTCACTACTCTCGCACGGTAACTATTAATTGTAAATTTAATGTACTGGAAATTGAAATTTGCTTACATTACTTACATCGATCGAACATTAATGCACTTTTTCGTAAAATAACAATACCAGATTATTAAAACAACAAATTGTTGCCTGAAATTTACAAAAATTCAGATTAAATATAGAAAATTTTACTCTAAAATTGCAACGCACATGGGTTTAAGATTTCAGAAACGGTTTATGTAAAACAGCCTCCAACACCGTTCATTGATTGTCAAGCAATATTTTTTTATAGCGCGTGACGCAACTGCGCAAAAGATCGACTACAGAATAGGAATTAATTCGCGAGCAGAACTATTATCGTTGCGAACGGTAATAAACGCTTTAAACGATAAAAACTACGATATATAACAGGGATATTTTTTCGTACATTCTCGAACCCCAAACTCGAGTGAAAGGACATCGAGATATATACTTCGTTATGCGTTCGAGCTCTCCTCGATACAAGGATCCATTGACTACGTATATACATGTATATATCTCGTAAACTGTTGAATTATACCCGAGCGACGACTAGACACAGAGGCCAGCGTCCCATAGATTTCAATTAATCAATCGCGACGCTACTCTATTGTTCGGCGAGATCGCGCGTTACTAATTCGGGCAATCAATCGCGTAGAGCAATTTATGTGGAACGAAGGCTTCGTTTCTCGTGTACCAGACGCACAGGGGTCATGGCGCTGATCTCAGGCCCGTCAGCTTCGACGTTAGCACCCTTGGCTATTTATTTTTTTTACTACCAGAAAAAAAACACATTATACTCGAAGCAGTTTCGATAATTATCTAGCGTTGCATTTATTAATTTTTTTCCACGGGACTCGACGAAACGTTTCCAGAGCGTTGTATGCTTCGGTTTGAGCAGATTTAATTGCAGGGTTTGTGAATTATGAACATATTACCAGAGTCGTTGTTTTTCATGTTTTTTTTCACTATTATTATTATTATTGTTTTTTTTTTATTGAAGTACGAACGCGCTTGTAAATCTGGTACCAGGCCTTAGCGAGAGAGATTCTTCGAGTCTCGTAAAGCCCTGAAACGTGGGCCAGGATGAGAACGACGAAGAGAGCAGAGGGGGAGGAGGGGAAGGTCTCGGGCCAGTAATAATTAGTACAATTACCGCGCAAGGCCAACCACTGCAGGCTATTCCCGCAACGCGAAAGACTATATACTATAGTACACACAACTATAAAGCCCGTGAATAACCGAAGAGAGTTGGCTTCGGGTTTCAAGCCCGTGTGCCTCGGTAATTACGGATAATTACGTCCTCGATATTCCTGAAAACATCAACCGCGCGGCGGCGGGTCCCGGACGCCGATGTTAACCCCCTCGACGGCGATCATCACCCTTTCTCGCTCGGGCAACCATATTTGCACGTTGGAACTTCGGTCGTCTCGCTATTTATATTTTTAATTGACAGATTTATTCGACAAACAAATAATATAAAAAATAATCAACACGATCTTTTTTTCGTAAAATCGGAATTTCGGAAGTCCACGGTTAAGGTTTCTTCCGACCTGTCATACGATATACTTCACGTCCGTGAACCGAAAATCACACATTGTAAAATCGAACATTTTTTTATGACAAGTTTTGAAATTTTTTACTTTAAAAAAAAAAAAAAACGTTCAAGTTTAGTTCCGAAAAATTTTCCTGTGCAAAGTGGTTATCGACCTCTCGTACGCTACACTTCACCTCCACGAATCGAAAATTATCAATTTGAAAATAGAAATTTTTTTAATTCCAAAGTTGATCATTTTTTACTTCAATATTTTGAAAAAGTTTACTTTGTATAAAATAAGGTTCAAGTTAAGTTCCGGAAAGCCGGCTCGGAGCTTGTTAACGTGTCAAGTCTTCGCTACAGCTCGCGCATTTTTCGATTGAATAATGAAAAAAAAAAAAAAATGAAAAATTCGTACCCAAGTATCTTTTTACCCTTAAAGGATCGACGAAAAGCCCGTTGTCTCGAGAGTCTCCCTTGCTGTATATCTGCCTGTGCAAAGTATCTCTCGACGTCGGGAAGAAGGAACTTTACTTTTAGGAGACGGGTCTCGACTCGAGAGCGAGTGCCAGAAGAAAGGAAGGAGATGTTTTAAGGTTTAAAAAAAAAGAAGGAAAAAAAGGGGCCATACTCGCGTGTCCGCGATATACCTTTGCGCGGGCTGGGAGCTTCTGCCGGCAAAGGAAGCAAAAGGGAGAGGAGGGCACCTCTGGCTGCTTTGAAATATTAAGTGACTGATGGATGAGTCTCCTCGGGGGAGAGAGCGAGACGAAGCACGGTAGAGGAAAGAGAATAACTGAGAATATGAAAAAAAAAAATCTCCAGAACTGGGTGGGTCTCGGGCTCGAGTCTGCAACTTCCTGCTACATAGTTTCGCCCTTGGTCATCACCCCTGTCGTTATTATTAGCATTATTATTAAATGATTATAAAAATATTGTAACATACGCGCGAATCGAAATCGCGCGCAACGTTTCGCGGAAATAAAAGAAAGACCGATTATAAAGAAGAACGGAACTTGGGCTAGTTTGTTAGTTCAAGATCTGCTGTCGTATCGTACGTCTCACGTCAATTCGAAGAATGAAGACTGACTGTCAACTCTACGATCGAAGTGAAGTCAATCGTTTGTACACTGCAAAAAAAATTCGCTTGCGGGTGGAAGAAAAAAATGTTTGTTTCAATTCTACTTTCAATTCTTACCATTCCATATGATATTGAAGCGACAGCAAGACTGTCAAGGTGACATGTTATCGTTTCAATCTGGTATGAAATTGTACGAATTCAGAGTAAAATTGAAACAACGTTTTTACTTCATTGGCAGTCCGCAAGCAAATTTTACTTGATTGAATGATATTTTTTTTCTGTGTACGTCCGTAAAATGTTCTAGCGTCCGAGCGGTCCTTCAAGACCGCTTACCGAGAATAACCGCGTACGATATTCGTTACAATATATTAACAATAAAAAAAATAAAACAAAAATTGCATCGATTTAAATATTATTTAATTTAAATGTTTTTTAAATGACTTTAGAGATTCAAAGTTTTAGGAGACGAAGCAGTGCACTGTAAAAAACATTGTAAATTTGATGCACCAGCTTCGAAGTTTTTATACAAAAACTGCTACACTAAATTTAATGTATAATTGTGATAAAAAATGAGTGCACTTTTTCATTGAAATTAAAGTAAATTATTAAAAATAAAGTATTTCCAATGTTTTTAATATACTGAATATTAATTGTTCATCACAATTGTCCATAAAATTCAATGTACCAGTTTTGGCATAAAACTTCCAGCCCGGTGCATCAAATTTCATACGAATTTTTTTTTACACTGTAGCTCAAAATTTTTCATTCTTTTGTTTGTTTTGAGAACCACGCGACGTTCCGCCACCGGGAGAGATGCACCGGGAAGCGTCCAGAGCGCGGCCCCGGATATTCCGGAGGCGTGAGCTGGAAGCTCTCCGGCGTCTTCGTTAGTCGATTGCTTTGGGTAAAAAGCCGCCCTCACGGTTAGTTAAACCCGACGCCTTTTTCCAATCAGGAAAATCCCCCCGCCGCGGATCTCTCCATCCATCCTCCGCCGTCTCGAAATTTCCTCGGGAGAGTTCGTTCGCCGCGAGAGAGTCTCTCGCAGCGAATAATGATCCTCGGGGCTGTCGATCCGGGCTAATGCCTGCAGGTTATTTGTTCGGCCCTCTCAATCGCCCGCGCGCGAAAATATCTCGTAAAATATTTTTCACCTCGAAGGGTAACGTCGAGACTGGAGTGGAATACAAAATTCCGCACGTTTATGAATTCCGACCCGACGATGAGTCAATAAATAAATACACTTTCCAAGGCCGCGGGAAATTAAATATAAATTAGTATCCAAAGTTAATTTTTATTTTTATTTAAAGGTGATTACGATTATTATTTTTATGCAAAAAAATGCGCTGATTACCCCGGTCACGCGAGCTTGTATCGTGTCGTACACTCGATGCGCATGCAGTATAGACGAGCGGGAGGACGAGGGAGCGCAGCACGTACGCGTGCTCCAAATGTTCCGAGCCGGCGTGTGTATAGACACAGACACCGCGCAACCTGGCCCGGTAGAGTATGCAGTTGTCGTTGCAGCTGGCTAAGAGTAACCGTGTGTTCTCTCGCACGCATAGCGCCGCTGAGCCTCCGCGAGCGCAATAACATAATGGCACAGGAAGAGAATGCGTTTGACTCGCGATCCGACACGCCTCAGGAATTCGAAGAGCTTGGGCTCTCTATATATATATGTATGTATGTATGGATGTGTATATATATACATCGTCGCGTATACGCGAGACGCCCCAAACATCCCCAGCATTCGCTCCATACTTCTCTCGTTGAAAGTACAAACACTCATGGCTATCTTTCCCCTCCGCCCCTTCGCCCACCCGTTGTTTATCGTCCCGGTTTGATTTTACGGAGCTGAGAAGATTCACTACAAAGAACCGGTCGCACTTCCAGCGGCAAAGATTTTTTTTTTTTAAGGAGAAGCGGATGAGAAGATGAAACAGCGAAACGGTCCTCGGGGGAGAATTTGGAATACAGAGCATTGCATAATTTGGAGCACGGAGAACTGCAGTGAGGATGAGATGTAAAAAAAACAACATCTTAGTATGGACGAAAGACGTAGAAAAGAATAAAACTTATCCTTTTGGCTTCTGCAGAAAATCGTCTCTATCTCGCTTTTCCCTCCACCTCTTCGCTCAACATTCTTTAGCGTCCCGGTTTGATTTTACGGGGCCGAGAAGATTCAGTACCAACCGGTCGCACTTCCAGCGCCAAAGATTTTTTTAAGAAGAAAAGAATGAGAAAATGAAACACAGAAAAGATCGTCGGGGGAGAAATCGGATCACAGAGAATTGCATAATTTTTTACATAGATAATATTGCAGTTACGATGAGATGTAAAAAAAATTATATCGAAGGGTGAATGGAAACTGTCAAAAGAAAAATAATCTCATTGCTTTCGCTTCGGACAAAAATCATCCCTATCGCCCTTTTCCTCCTCTTCGCGACGTGACTCGTTCTTTATCATCCGGGCTTGATTTTACGCAGCCGAGAACTTTCGGTACGAACAACCGACCTTCCGTCAGCAGAACATTTTTTTAAAAGAAGAAGCGAATGAGAAAAAAAAATCCCAGAAAAATCATTTTTAAAGAAGAAGTAATTGAGAAGACAAGATCCCAAAAAGCTCCTCTGGAGAGAATTTCTTGTACAGAGAATTGCACAATTCGGAGCACAGAGAAAGCTGCGGTTCGTTTAAGATATAAAAAAAAATCGAAGCATGAACGAAAGATCCATAAAAAAAAATCTCATCCTTTTCGCTTCTGCAGAAAATCCTGCGGTCCGAGATAACAGCAAAAAGAAAGGTGCATATCGAAGGACGCAGGGGAAGAGAAAATAAAAATAAAAAAAAGAATGCTCCGATACGAATGTGGCAACAGTAGCGAACACGCCATGTGCGCATAGTCATTTCGCCGGAGCTCGTCGTCGTCGCGGTGCCAGAGGAGACGCGCCGGTGGATAGACGTTGATTTAGGTGGCTGCGATTTCCTTCTCGGCTACCTGTCGGCCGCTGTGTTGCCCCGGCGGATAGTCCGCTATTGGGACCGTGCGACGAGGAGAGTCCGTCCGGGAGGGTGAAACGAGGAGCGAAAAGGAGACGAGGGATAGAGAGAGTGCGGACGGGGCCTCGTAACGTTGTAACTGGTGTAGGAGAAGGCCCGAGCGCCACAGAAGTCGCCACTAATGACACGAAGAGGAATGCTGTCCTGCGACGCGCGCTACTGCCATCGAGAGGCACCAGCGGCAGCTCCCTCGTCGTCCTCGTCCTCCCGGCTCTCGGTGTGCTCCACTGCAGCGAAACGCGGCTCCGCCACCTCCGACTGGAGAACATTGCAGAAGCCGGTAGCACTCGGCCATAGTCAGTAGCCATTTGTAATTTAACGTAGAAAAACATTAGAAAAAGTGTCGAATCAAAGTGTGATGATGGGGAGAGAAATTCTCCCGGCGCGCTCGCTCGTCGGTTCCGATGTCGGGAGCGACCGGAGAGCCGCGGGTGCAAAGACGCAGCGGGCGCACCGACGCAGCGCAACTCCAATGGCGCAATTAGTGACACACGTACACATCGCCGCACGGCTCTCGGAGTCGTCTCGTTTCTGCCCCCACTTCCCCACCTCCGGGCAGAACTATAATTAAAATTGTCCGACGCGCCGGACCAACAACGCCGGCACCTACTTTCTTTTTCCACTGGAATCTCCGCATGCACTCTCTATTATCCCTCCCGGGGGGATTCCCCCCTTTCTCGCACGGCGCACGTACGGCAGATTGGATAATCCCCCGCATAGTTGACGCCTCTCGTTTAATGGCATTGTAAAAAGACTCGGGTAAAGTAATCACGGTACTCCGGCTTTATTCAATATTCAACGGTAATCTGCCTCCGAGCGCTCGAGGAGGTTTCGAGTGTAGTTGTGCGCTCCGTTTTTGATCGGTGATTTTTTTTTCTTTTTTTTCGATTGGCCGTCACGCTCGAAGAGCCAAGTGTCCCAAAACATTATCTTCACCGCTGATCGACCGTGTACTCGCTCGATCGCTATACGCGACCGAATAGTCACTTCTTTTGCACGGTGTCAAGCGGAACAGTCACTGTAAAAAACAATTGTAAATTTAATGTGGCGGGCTTGGAAGTTTTTATGCGGAAAGTGTTGCATTAAATTTGATGTACAATTGTGATGAAAAATTTATAGACATTTTCATTGAAATTGAAGTAAATAATTAAAAATAAAGTATTTGCAATGTCTCTAATACATTAAACATTAATTGTTCGTCACGAAAGAACTTTCACTCCGGTACAAATTTCATACAAATTTTCTTTACAGTGAGGCAAACTAGTAATTTTTTCCCAGATGAAGAAAAATCCTCCACAATTGTATCGAACAAGAGTCGAAGGATGCGGAAAGCGAGTTACGAGCGATCGTACGTCGACCGTCGGACAAAAGGTTTAATCCCATGCCCTTCTAAAAAAAGCCTGGCAATCTTCGCGCGAGGTTCCCCTCATCCCGCGAAATCTCGCCGAGCGGGCGCACCTGGACCGCGTTAATTACTCCCCTGCCTCGGCACGCCCTACAAGACCCGCTTTGCTCTACCGTTCTCCTTTTTTGTTGTATTGTTTCTTCTTTTTTGTTTCTGCTCTCTTGACTTCCCTTTTTGTCGGCCGCTCTCCCGAGCCCGGCTTCCCTCCGCCTCGACGGCTCGCCGTAGGAAAGAAACGCCCGGAAGAAGAGGTGAGACAGCGAGTCGAGAGATGAACGCAGGCAAAAAGTTCGCCTCGGCCGAGGCGGTTGCGGCGAAGAAATGAGAATGGGGGAAAAGGTGTGAGCACGAGAAGGACCGAGGCAGAGCAACAAGTGTCCCCCGTCGCGAGCCGAGCAGAAGCATTCCTAATTATCCCCCCAACCCTTTTAGCGCCTCGGCTCGTCTCTCTCCTCTCATCTCCGTCGTTCCTCCGCGTAATAGGTGCGTACCCAGAAGCAGCGGCGGCGGCCGCAGCCATCGGCTCGCCGGAGACGCCGAGATCTCGGTGAACAGCTTGGCACTGCCAACCCCCCTGAAGCGAAACGGGACAAAAAGCCTCCTGATTGCATTTTCGTATAGTAATTCTCCATCGTCGCTCTCCCGAGAGCGCGGGCACCCGGCAAGACGCAATCAGGACTTGGGAGTAAATTAAATCGATTTCGCCGATGCACTTCGGATAATTGGTCGTTATATTAGCGCGGCTGTACACGCGCTACGCACACAACCGGTGCGCGTAACAATATATTGTCTTGAGATGTTGTTGTTGTTTTTTTTTTGGCTCTTCTGGCGCTCGGGCGTTCTCTTAATTGGATAATTATTTCGACCCTCGTCATCTCTCCGAGGCTCGAACGAATCGCTGATCCTCCTACGTGTGGTACCCGAAGCGATCGCGAGAACTCGCGGGCCCTTCTTTGTATCAATTAAATTGTTATTAGAATAAAGAGGAACAAAAATTATTATTATTCTGCATTTTTATTTTCGGCACGGTCAGTGGTACACCGTGGACAAGAGCAGGATCCGGGAGGACATACTCAACCTGTGGGTCCCACTCGGCGCGGGGAGCCGTCACGATCAGCCGGACAAAACCGCGGAAAATTTTCTCGCCAGATCGGTCGAGAGATCCGACTCCCTCCCCCTCCAGGCTTGGCACTCACTCGCACGGTCGGCACTGTCTTGGTTCGTCAGTCAAACTTCCATCAATGGGTGAGTTTCCGAAAACAACGTTATTATAATTTTTTTTTTTTGCCACTGTCCATCTAATGAAAAAAAACAAGTGGACGTCTACAAAGCGCATGTCCAACGAGATAATCTCTATGAGCCTGTTTTTTACTTCTAATCTCCGATAATCGCAAATACATACTTATATATAGAACGATTAATTGTATATAAAAAGTGTTTTGATAGTAATTTTACACCTAATGAAAAAACATTAAAATGAATGATTACAAAGTTCATGTCTGCCAAGATAATCTCTACGAACCTTCTTCTACTTCCAAACTCTGATTAAAAAAAAATTATATATACGATAAATTATTTATGAAAAGTCTTTCGATAGAAACTTTCCATCCAAAGAAAAAAAAATTGACGTCTGCAAAGCGCATGTCTCCCAATATAATCTCTACGAGCCCTTTTTTACTTCCAATCTCCGCCAGAAAAATGATATATATTACCGATTAATAGTACGTAAAAAGTGTTTCGATAAAAGTGCAGTAGATCGAGGTTGTCGGAGTTTCATCCTCGTCCGTTGGATATCACCTCGGCGCGCCTCGCAGAAACCTCCCCGGAGACCGGGAGGAGGTGAGGAGCGCGCCGGTCGAGGCACAAGATCGTTTGCGAGGTGATGAAAGGGGGCCTTCCCTTCTCGCCGGTTAATTAATAACCACGCGAGATACGATCTCCGCCTATCTCTCGAAGCTTCTCTCTGTCCGGCGCTCTCCTGCGTGTATGCTGCTGCTGTGTATGTGTTGTACGTACTCAGGGGCCTCTTCCCGACAACGAACAGCAGCAGCAAACCCTGTGGCAAGAGAAACCGAGGATGCTGCTGCCGAGGCTGCCAGAGGCAGCTTCTTTCTCACTCGAAACCCGCGAAGCTCATCTTCAACGGGCGACGCTAGCGCACATATAAAAAAACATATCCTACATATATATATATATACATATATATATATATATATATATATATATACATATATATACATATATATATAACGTATATACTGCAAGGGGAAAGACTACTGGCCAGCAGCCATGCGGTTATTGATGGCCAGCTTTGTTTGCCCCGAGTTCTCGTCCCGTGCCCTTTTTACCCCCCACGAGAGAAAGCCTTTTCCATTTTTTTTTATTTCGCATTATTTTATTATTTTTAGTATCGCAGTCGCGGAGCCGTTTATTAAAATTCAACTCGGGTGATTAACCTCGGAGGATCGTGGACCAGGGGTACCGATTCGCCGACGGAATAACGAATGGCGAATTGAATAGGACGAGTCGCCGGAGTTGATTTTTCACCTCGGGGGAAAATAGTTCGTGGCGAGTTGCGCTTATCGGGGGGAGGGGGAAAAATTATCCGCTGGCTTATGAAGAACGGGTTAAAGCCCGGGGGGTCGAGGGGGGTGTAAAATGGCGCTGGAAATCGAGAGCGGTGAAGCCGAAGTGGATGACAAGAGCGCGGTGGACAGACGGAAGCCGGTAGCAAGTTTTTGTAATCGTCGGCGAGGCCGTTGGGCAACGAGTGTGGAAGGAAGGGGGGAGCGAATCGGACGCGGGTGTGGGTAAATTCGCGAGGGGGAAGAACGACGAAGGGGGTCCGTGGGGCCCCGTATATGGACGTCCCGCGAGACAGCGAACCAAGTGGGAGGTTCGCGAAGAGTTTGCCCCGGATCCGAGAGAGAAGGGGGCTGTTTAGTTCCGCGCGCCACCTGTTACCTCCCCGTGGGCCCCACCGACCCCCCTTTTCCTCGACGAGACCGCGAGAGAGATTCTCGCGCTCTTTATTTTCTTGACTCGAAAGAATTATCGTCCCATCTTCTCTGACCGCGACTCTCGAACAATTCGATCGGATTTTTTCTCTTTCACTTGCGTCCGGATGAAACACAAAAATGGGGCAAACTAGTAAAATATTATTCGTCGACACATCAAAAGAGCGATTTCAATGTGATGGACAAATCTTTTTCGTCAGAAATCATTTTTAAAAAGTGGCGTACAAAAAAAAAAACAACTGCACATTTTTGGTTGAAATTTTGCAGAAATATTAAAGATTAACCATACTGTGTGCAATATTGCAGCTTCATCGGTCGAGGCGTTCTCGAGTTATAGCGGTTTCAATTTTTCGCGTCCGATTTACACACACATACATACATTGTGATTATTCAAATGTAATTTTCCGATGTTTTGGAACATTCTGAACACTTTTCATTAAAAACTCGAATTTGGTTTCACCATAACAACGCTTCCTCTATGAGGAAGCAAAAATCACAAGTTTTACCTCGGCGTTCGAGATTCGCCATTGCAAAAAGCGTATCTGCGAATAGGGAAGAAATAGTGAAATCTTCAGTCTCCCTGGATCTTCGAGCATCAATCTCCGAATGTATAGGATTTTTGTTCCCTAACGTTCGGATGAAAGCCAAAAATAGGATAAAAAAATGTTCTTCGCCGAAGCATCGAAAGAGCAATTTAAATTTGATGGACATGAAGAAATTAGTTTTTCATGAGAAATCATGAAAAATCACAAATTTCACCTCGGCATTCGAGTAAGGTTGCAAAAAGCGTACCTGCGAATAGGGAAGAAATAGCGAAATCTTCAATCCCACTGGTCGGATCTTCGAGCATCCACCTCCGAACATATAGCTATACCTACGAATCCTGAATCGTTTTATCTTCTTTTCTCCGGAAACCCCTCTCGTTTCTTTCGCCCTTGATCCTGAGGGTGCGAGAAGCTCATCGGGATTGGCTGTCGAGTCCCGTGGCCCAGCTCGTTGGTCAGTAATTATCATTAGGGCGTTTGCGCAGCGAACCTCCAAGGCGCGGCTCCGCAAAGCTTACACATATACCTATATATACAGAAATATATACGTATACCCAGCTACTGCGTACCCTGTACGTGCTGCAGCCGAGCACCAGGGTGTGTTTCCCCCCGATTGGCAACCCTCTCTTCTTCCTCGTAATTACGGTCTCTGCGCATGCGCGAGTTCTCACCATTCGTCCACTACATACAACAGCCACCACGCCAAAGACGCTGCGCCACAATCCTGGGAATTCGTCCCAAGAAAAGCTCATTCCATCTATCTTTATATACTATATATATATATATATATATATATATATATATATATCTTGGCTCGGAGTTTCTCCGGACTCTCCGCAGCAACGACCAGTAATTATAAGGGATGGGCGTTACCCGCTTGCGCGCAGGGGATGCAACCCTCTCCCCCTCCTGTTCCGTCTCGAGTTTGCGCCCTGGGAGCTTTTACTTCGCTAATTACTCATTAAACCCTTGCCTCGTCCGTGCACGCCCTGCGACGCAGAAGGGGTGTTGCCCTTCGTTATACTTTTATCTCTCGCCGGATTATTGTCATTATTACACCATCCACCTCGGCCAATCGCGGACGGCGATCGAGGGGCTGTTAAGATGGCCATTGAAACGGACTAATTATATTTTCCTCTGAATAACCATCGATCGAATGTGACTCGGATGGAAAATTAACATTTTTACAATTAAACAAAAAATGATTAAATTGACAAGAGAAAAAAAATTGCGGACTTTCATGTACAAGATTCGTTTCGTAACGACTAAGATTTCGAATCCTATGACGTAGGCCCGAACTTTGAAACGAGCTAATTATATTTTCCGCCGAATAACCATCGATCGAATGCGACTCGGATGAAAAATTAACATTTTTACAATAAAAAAAATGATGAAATTAACAAGAAAAAAAAGATTGCGGACGCTCGTGGACAAGATGTGTTTCGTAAAAAAAATGGTCAAATACTGCACAGTAAAATAGGTACCAACGTTTCTTCTCCACAAACGTCTACAATTCTTTTCGTATAATTTTTACAAAAAAATCGTCTCGATTTTACAAAAATGGCTGTTAATTTTACGAATATTTTTTGTAAAATCGGCAATAATTAACTTAAAAAAAAAGTTTGTTGAATGTACCAACATTTTTTGCTATCTGTGAAGTAAGCTCGAACTTCATTGACTCCCTGCGCTATACCCACGACGGAAAATATACACATCGCGATACGGAGTAATGGAAGAAAATAGTGGGAACGAAGGTGGCGCGAGGTCGCCTCGCGTTTCCATCACTCGTCTTCTTCGTTACCTGGTGATCTGTCGTTCGCGCACACATCACCGCGTCTGCCCCTTCCATCTTCCCTTCCGCGACGTACTTGTATAAACCCCTTTTATACAGTGTAACTCGCGCGTTGATGCTGCCTCTCTCTCTCTCTCGCTAAAAAGAGAGAGAGAGAGTCAAGGAAGAAAGAGAAGAAGAGAGAGAGAGAGCCGATAGGTGATGCGATGTGTGATCACGTTTGGTCCGTGCGCTCCGCGTCCACATACCGATGTAGGCGCGCACGAGACAAACTGCGCCGGCATCGACTCTCGCGGGAAGGGATAGAGAGGAGCGCGCGGGGGTAAAGAATAAGAATAAGTAGAAAGATTCGAAGGAGGAGCGGAATCAGAAGAAGAGCGAACCGGAGCCAGTACGAAACTTCCAAAGATCCGAGCGCGACGGAGAAAGAGAAATAAAAGTTGTAAAAAAAAAGACTGAAAGAAAGAAAAACAGAAACGAAGCAACGCGAGCGAATGAGAAAGAGATAACTGTATAGAAAGAAAACGCTGCAACTGTCGAGTAGTCCGAGTGAGCGAGAAACATACCCACATACTATACATACATAGTCCCTCTCCCTCTATATATATATATATATATATATATATATATATATATATCCATACATATATAAAACGAGACTCGTCCGAAGAGGGAAGAAGAAGAGGGGATCGCGGCGGCGAGAGAATGCGAAAGACTCTCATAACGATCCCGTTTAAGAATCTCTTCCCCCTCTCGTCTCCCTACCACCTTAAGGCACCCTCGACGAGGCACAGCCTCCCTCGCGCCTCCCGACCGAGCGAAATAACAGGCTCCCCACCCGAGCGTCACCTCTCTTTGCTCTCCTCTTCTTCATCTTCCTCTTCCTCCGCCTCTTCCTCTTCATCTTCATTCCTCTCGTCTTCTCCTCTTCGTGCCTCCCGCCGGCCTCCGGTCTCCTCTCTCCGCTTTTACCGACCACCCACCAGTGCCTTCTATCGGCGCTGCGCGTCCCCGCTCGCGACTCCCACCAATTCCCGACCGCCCGCGCGACAGAGCATTTGCAAACTCGCGGTGTATAATTGTCCGCCCGAGTCGTGCCCCGCGAGCTTAAGCTTCTCCTTCGTGCCCCCTCCCCTCCAAATTCGCCTCTCCCTCCCCCACCGTCGGGCTTCGCTTCGAGGCGTGTCCTTTATCCCACCAGAAAGCGCTCTCGCTCACCGGTGGTCCATAAGCAACGCCCAGCATCAGCATCTCTTCCTCGGCCCTCGGTCCGATACTCTCGTTTCTCTTCGCCTCTCGCGCCTCGCCCCTCTCTCTCTCTCTCTCTCGCTCCCCGATTCTTCGGCCACTTCTCCCACTTTCCCTTGTGTATGCTCGTACGAACCGATCCACTTAACCCCCGCCGTCTCCGCGGTCGGTGTCTCTCTCGTCATCGTCATCTCTTCCCTCTCGTCGCCCCGGCTGCCCAACTCGAGGTTCTTCCCCTCTTCTCCTCGAGCTCTCCCCCGGCTTGAAACTGGCGCGCGGGGGAGCCGAGGAAACGGCGGCTAACGAGACGACCCCGCCGCCCGGTAGGGAGAATGCTAAACACACCCCATCTCTCCCTTTCTTCCTTATCATCCGTGCATGTACTTCTTCCCTCTTTCCTTACCTTCCTCCCATCGTGGACAACCCCCTGCGACTCCCACATATCCCACTATCGTCCCGGCTTCTTTATTTTCCTTCGACCTCCTCCTTCTTGTTCCTCTTCTTGTTATTACGTACCCCCCGCGCACCCCCCGCGCCACCTCCGTCCCTCTCCCGACAGTCGCGTGAAATAAGTTAGCCTCGTTCCTCCACCGCCCCTCGCCCTCCCGCCGCGAGCCGAGGGGTGACCTCTTACATTGTCGCTTCGGGGGCCTCCGACTTGTACACTTTCGTCTCCCGTCCGTGTGAAATAGAATGAGGAAAGTTACGCGTGTGCGTTCGATGGAGCGCGGATTGAAGTTCAGGCGGGCGGAGGGGGCGAAAGGAGATTTTCTTTTTATTCGAAGCGAAAGAGATTACAGCCCTTGTTCCACCGACCTTATCGCCTCCCCTCTTATTTCCCTACTTCGAGTTGATGGCCTCCCTTTCGAGATTTTACGTGAGGTTTAATGTCACCGTGGACTCTGCCCGATTATTCCGCTCCCGAAGCCTCCGTATTTTTTTCCGATCAATTTTTCATTCTTTTTTTTTTGGCTTGTTTCACGCCCGGACCGCGAGCGGAGATTCCTCGGATAGGGGCAGCCCGTGCTGGGCGCACAATGAGCATCGCGCCGGTGCTTATCAGCGCGTATGTAATCACGCCGCTGCTGCGCACACACACGTGTGCGATCGCGAGGCTTCCTCGCCGTGAAGCGGACCGTCCGGCTATAATCCGAGCTCGGCCACGCCGCCGCATCGATTGCGACGGAGACGTCGACTTCACCGTGCAAACAGCACTCGACAAAGTACAGCGTCCACTCGCACTCGTACCGAGTCGCTCGAATCTCTCGGCGAGATCCCGACCAGCGTCCCAGGTATCAACACGGCCACGCTCTCGTAACACGGACATTTGCAAACAATAGAGCTCCGTTCGAGGCAGCAGCCGTGTTGTGCGCATCCTCCTCGTCG
>JAPYZD010001104.1:0-25046 GCA_030522725.1 Ichneumoninae sp. B BG-2022a | reverse complement strand
TCGGCTCTCGTTCCTTTGCTGTTCCTTGCTGTCGAGGGGGGGGGGGCTTGTCGATATTGCTCTCGAGTCGCTCACATTCATACAGGGGGTAACGGGAGGGAAAAAACGGGTATTTACATGCTAACTTACACAAAATAACCAGAAGAAAAAAAGCGTAAAAATATGCGGGTCTAACGTTCGGTGAGCGGCGGACTCGAGCCGAGTTTAGGGAAGGACTTGTGACGTACCACGTCACAATAAATATGATACATATATTAGCAGTATTAATCATACACTAGCCAATTCATAATATTTTATAACATATTCACATTACATAATTTATAAATGTCTATCTGATGGCACCGTATAGCATTCTATCGTCAATATATGTTATAAAATGAATCGTTCGCAATCGAGGTATTCCGTCATCGGACAGACTGTAATTTTCTATGGAACCATAAGGATAGAAAATGTATCTCAACAAGTCTAATATTTTTAATTAAAAGAACTCATTTATAATAATCTATAAATGTCTATCTGATGACACTGTGTCGTATTCTATCATCGATACACGTTATTAAATAAATCGTTCGTAATCAACGCATTCCTTAATCGGTTAGTCTTTCATTGTCTATCGACGTGAATTTACGTAATACTACGTAAATTCTCGAACCAAAGTCCCCATTGAAAACAATAGGATTTTTTTATCGTTTTCTATAAAAAAAAGTTTCGCATAAATTCGAGAAAAATGAAATAAAATTGCAACCACTTCTCAATGGTATAAAAATCTGAAAAATGCATGTATATTAATGATACAGAAAAGATTAATTTTGCATAATAATAATTCCAAAATATTATTGTGGTGTATACGTGAGAGAGCCAGCAAGTGGGGAGCGGGTGAGAGACGTGAGAGAAACACCGGTGCCAAATAAAGACGTGCACGACCAATGTGTCTCTCCTTTACCTAACCCAGACATCACAGTGGCGACGAGGATGGGATCGTAACGCGTGTGTTTAACGGGTCAGTAACGAATGGATGGTGTTAGGGTGGAGGCAGCAAGCGTGAAACAGGGAAGCCCGGAGGAAGCAGAGGAAACTGAGGAAAGAACCGAACTCGAAGACGCAAAGGAAACGCCAGCGCAAACCGCGTGGATATTCAAATGATCAAATCTGGAAGTGTGTAGAGAACTCTCGGGATATTTTAGCACGGTAGACGAAGGGGCATCCTATACAGAACTTCCTAAGTTGCTCGTACACTGCTGTTCATGAATGCCTGGATTTCCTTGCGTCTTCCTGGATGTCGGCTTCCGGGAGGTCTTCCTGGATATCTTCCTTGGTATTTTCGACCCCAGGAAGACATAGAGCAAGATATCCAGGAAGATAAAAAATCAGAAAAACCAGCCATTCATGAACAGCAGTGTACAAGTAGTGAAGTTAAAGGCTCGAAGTATACAAACGGTACCGGTAGTGGAAGTGTCCGGCGGATCGACAGAAACAATGACGACGAATAATAATAACCATACCGTGCTGGTGAAGTTCAATTTGGATACAGACGACTGGGAAATCTTCACAGAACGTCTGGAATTTCATTTCATCGCGTGTGACGTCACCGAGGGGAAGAAGGCTGCGGTCTTGCTCTCGCGATTAGAAGTCAGCGCGTACAATTTACTCCGGAACTTGGCTGCCCCAAGAAAGCTAAAGGAATTAACGTACGCAGAATTAGTCAAACTAATGCAAGACCCAAAACATTTGCCGATGCGGTACAACAGGCCTCGTGGCCTGTTGTACCGCATCGGCGGTTGTAACGCCAAGGCACCCGTCGGGAAGCCAGCAGTCGCGATACAGCATTTCTCGCGGGGCGGACGAGACAGAGTCTGGAGAAACGTGAAAGGGGGGAAAGGCCGAACATCGAATTCGAGGCAGTTCGAGCGACATGGACAGCTGGAATCGAGTGCGACGGAGAGGGAAGCGTCGGCGTTTTGCTTTTATTGCGGTAAATCAGGGCACACCGCGCAGCAGTGCCGCTACCGAAGCTACCCGTGTCATAGGTGCGGGCAGAAAGGACACTTGAAGATAAGATGCAGTAATGCACAAAGAAAACAACCAGCTATCCGAAACATGGAGACACCAGACGGAGAAGAAGAAGACCCTGAGTACGAAGACGGCAGTGAGGATTTCGAAGAAATGCACGGCTTGTTCGCATTTAAGTCAGTACTTGACCACGGTGCCGCGGTGAGCCATATTAGAGACTGCGTAGATCCACACTTCGTGGAAATTAGGATTAATGGTAAGCCAATTAGTATGAAACTCGATTCCGGGACCGCGGTAGCCACAATGTCGAGAAAAGACAAAGAGAAATGGTTCCCGTCGGTGATCGTAGAGAAACCAAACTAGAAATTTCGGGTAGTGGACGGAGAGCTAACGATACCGCCAGGAGTGATGCGCGACTTAGAAATAGAATTCAACGGAGTAAGGGCAAAAGGCGATTGCTATATCGTGGAGACAGAGACACAGCTACTCGGTCGACCATGGTTAAAGAAACTCGGGATGTGGCTATGGTCGGGGGTCTCTAGGACAATCGGTTCGCTTGATACGACCGAGACCAACGTAGAATTAGGCATTTTAATAAAGACGCGATTTCCGAAATTGTTTGACGAAGATACTTTATCCTTCAACAAAGGCAAAGTTGCAATCCACGTGAAGCCAGGAACTCAACCGAAGTTTTTCCGAACACGGCCATTACCACTAGCACTGATTGACCGGGTAGGGGCCGAAATCGATAACTTGGTAAACCAAAAAAATATTAAAGCCGGTAGATAGTAGCGATTGGGCAACGCCAATAGTGCCGGTATTGTAAAAAAAAGATGGGTCGGTTAGAATCTGAGGAGATTTTAAAGTAACGCTGAATCCGGCGCTAGTAACGAAACAATATCCCTTACCAAGAAAAGAGTTTTTGTTTCAACGCTTGGCGTGGGGAATTAAATTCACAAAAATAGACCTTAAAAATACAGCAGCATGCGTATCAGCAGGTATTACTCGAAGAAGAAAGCCAAAAATGTGTTACAATCAACACTCATAAAGGGTTATTCCGATATACACGCATGCCATTCAGTATATCGTCGGCACCGGCAGAGTTTCAGAGTTTAATGGATAATTTAACTGCCGACCTTTCGAAGGTTCAGTTTTTTTCAGGATGACGCTCTGGCGACAGGAAAAACCAAAAAATGTTAAGCAATTACAGTCATTCCTCGGGGGGGGGAGTGCATGATGCATATATAGAGAACTGGGCACAAAAGTTGTTGCCATTATATAAGCTCTTGCAAAGCAAAACAGAATGGGAATGGACGAATGAATGTGAGAAGGCGTTCGTAAACATTAAAAAAGAAATGATTTCTCCAAAGGTTCTCGCACACTACTACCCGTACCGCGAGATAGTATTGGCATGCGACGCCTCGGCGTACGGTATAGGTGCCGGACTGTTTCAAAAAGAACAAAATAAGAATGGACGCCCGATAGCGTTTGCGTCGCGGACGTTGTCAACGTCCGAAACAAAATACGCGGCAATTCATAGGGAACCCGCGGTGATTATTTTCGGGGTTACGAAATTCTATATATATCTGTTCGGTCGTAAATTCATCCTTCGAACGGATCATAAGCCGCTCACGTTAATATTTGGGCCAAAGAAGGAAATACCGATTATTGCCGCGAATAGACTCCAGAGGTGGGCCGTGTTCTTAACCGCGTTCCAATACGAAATAGAATACGGGACATCCAAACAAAATGCGGTAGCAGACGCGTTGAGCCGACTACCCGTGTTGGACAAGTCTGAAAACAAAAAAGAGCCGGAATTTTCACAACTCAAGTTCCTGGAAACCGGGGGACTAATTGATTCGAAAACAGTGGCAAAAGCAACGAAAAGCGACAGTGCGTGTAATAAGATTAAACGTGCTATACACGACGGTTGGCCACAAAAAAAATTGTCAGTAGATGCGGGGAATACTATGACCGTCGAGACGAGTTAAGTATAGAAGGAGATTGCATCCTATGGGGAGCAAGAGTAGTTATACCGAAGAGTCTGAGAAACGTGATTCTAGAAAAATTTCATGCCAGCCACTTTGGCATAGTTCGGATGAAGCAGATCGCGCGGTGGTTTCAGTCCACATTCATATATGTGGTGGCCGTCACTCGACAACGATACCGAAGAAATAGTAAAATCGTGTACCGCTTGTCTCGAGAATAGCAAGGCGCCGCCGCGAGTAGGGTTGACGCCCTGGAGGCGGCCGGAGCAACCGTGGTTCCGAATACACGCCGATTTCCTAGGTCCCTTTCATGGACACTGATTTTTCCAGTTATCGACGCGCATTCCAGGTGGCCGGAAATAATTGATATGAAAAGTAATACGACAGCCGAAAAGACCATCGAAAGGTTTAAAGACATGTTTGCGCGTCACGTGACTAGCCGTTCCAGCTAGTCACGGATAACGGTACCGCGCTTACGAGTGGGAAATTTCGCGAATTTACGGACGGATTGGGCATCAAACACGCCCTCACACAGCCGTACCATCCCGCATCGAACGGCGCGGCAGAGAATTTAGTGGGTAGTTTTAAAGACAAAGTCGAAAAAATGGTACAAAGCGGTAATGACTTGCAGGACGCAGTAAGTAAATTTCTCTGTGATTACCGCGTGACACCACATGCTACAATGGGAACATCGCCAGCCGCGCTCTTATACAAGCGAGAACTGCGCACACGGTTCAGCTTACTGCGACCAAGCGTAGCGGAAAAAGTGGCGAAACAGCAGGCGGTACAAATAAAAAAATAGCCCAAAAAAGCGAAACGTAAAATTCGAAATAGGTGAGCGAGTGAGAGTGAGAAATTACGGAAAGAATGGACCGGAATGGGCGAGCGCGATCATAATAGAAAGTAAGACTCCGGTAACCTATGTCGTGAGTAAGGACGGCGGAGCATCTAAACGGCATAACAACCAGATTCGTAAATGTTGAAGGAAAGCGAACGAGCCCGATACGTTAGGAGGAAAAAACGAGGCGGAGGGAAACAGAAAAAATAATAATAATAATCAATAAGAGTATCGATAAACGAATAATAAATCGAGAAGGGGACTGTTAGACTAAATGATCGTTACTGCCTACTTACATGACTAAAGTTTAGTCATGTAAGTAGGCAGTGTAGTATAGCAGCAATAATTCTGATTGTACTATATCTTGAACTCTTCAGGCACTAAACAATCCAAGATATACTATAGCCAGAATTATCCCGAATTAGGGCAATATTTCATTTTTTTCCAATTCGAGGTTAGATTACCTTTGAAGATTGATTCCGACAGCTAACTTGCTACGTACTTTTGTACGTAATGAATCATCTTTCCTTCTTTCGGCATTGCGTAATTTTTCAAGAATTATATTGTCTGAGTACTTAAAAAAACAATTAGCTTTGCGACCAAATATCTAAAGACGATCTAGTAAGTTTGACGCTGGCTATGATATAATGCGGTACTTCCCAACAAATGTGATTCTGTACTAAAAAGGCGATGGTAAATATGGTATAAGAAACGACAACCAGATGTCACAGCTTGTTTCTAGGCTATTCGCGGAACGTATAGGTGGGGGCTAAAAATGTCGACATGTAAATCGTATACCAATATCACAATATCTGCTGAGAAATCAAAGACGAAAAATAAAGAGTCAAACGGATAATAAATTAATCGTCTTTCATTACACCAAATGGTTTCATGACCGATTAAAAATATCTATATGTGACCGTCAATTGACCACCATTTTCGAAAGCGACGGTCATGAAGTCAATTATACCGACGGTATGTTGCTTGAAGGATGTTTAGGGAATTTTTAGGGGGAAATGAGATTGGTTTAGGGGATCGTCACACCGACCATCTGGCGACACTGCCGAGGAGCACAATTCACCGGAGAAGTATGGGCGGAAACCGCTCAGAAACTGGGCAGTCGCGTCACCTGGACCACCCCGTATAATTCACAATCCAACTCGGTGGAAAGGGTGATGCGCCAGCTTGGACGGATGATTAGAGTATATGCGAACGAAATACGAATCACAGGAAAAATAAAAATAAACGCGGCACAAAAAAATCTAAAGCGAGCAGCTGAAAAACGAAACCGACAACTAATAAAAACAACGAAAGGGGTGAGTTATAAGGTGGGCGGCAGAGTACTAGTCAAGATACATAAATTATCGAATAAGGAAAAAAGCGATCAAAGAAAATATTAGTATTGTTTGATGGACTATTCATCGTAAGCCGAGAAATTGTAGAAAACGCTTTTCAAGTATCGATGGTCGACGGGATAGTTATCGTGTCATATAACCGGCGGCAGTTACGGCCATACCGCGAATATATCCCCAACGACTACAGAACCCAGCGCGATACAGCATTAGAAGTTGGTAGAACTGGCAACGCATCGAACGACGATCAGTGTACACTCGAGCGTCGTGCCGACAAGGATTAAAAAAAAAGAAAAAATGGAATCGGCAGAAGAGATAGCGTTAAGGTTGGAGGCGATACGACGAGAATGGGAGCACTACCAATGGAGGGATAGAGAGCTGGATACGGGAGAAAGAAGAATAATGGACGCCGTAATCGCCAGGATGGAGGCAAATCACATGAGGACATCAAGAATGCTTGGATTAATCATTTGGAATTAGTAGAAAGCGTTAGGTTTGTGTGTAAAGATATTGATATAAGTATGTCTGCTGAAACAGGGGTCTAGGAGAGGCATCTTGTATGTGAAAAGCTCAACTAAAAAGTTCCTATAGGTGTTAAGGAAAAGAGTTCCTACAGTTAAGATTTTATGAGAACATGAAAGTACATTCTTGTAATGATATTAAAAAAGATTCTTAATAAAACTGATGTTCAAAAAATGGATGAAAAAGTGTTATGTGAAAAACTTGGCATTGTACTTTGGTGCCAAACCACCAAGCAATGAAGAGGAGTATGCAAGAGGAGTATGCCTTAGACAATATAAAAAGCTGATCACGTCACATGAGTAGGGGTCCTCGGCACCTAAAAACAAAAAGAATAAAAATTAGGCATGCATACATGAGTCCGCGAGACTCATTATCACACTTACCCAGAGGCATGTCTAAGGGGGGCCCAGTTTAGCTGAAAAAAGAAAAAGAATTAATGAGTCGCAAGCTATCTTATCATACTTACCTGGGTCGAAGGACCAAGGCGAGGCAACACCTGGAAATTAAACAGACGTATGATTTAAAGAAGAATATATATATACTGAAACAATTTCAATTCTTCCGCTGGAGTTTTACGCGAAGGTTTCGGGAAGAATAACTCTGCTTTAACGTTCGAACTCGAGGATAGGAGTTCCTTTCTTTGGAGGGGACAAATTCTCAGAGATGCCTTCTTACAAAGTCCGAAGACCAAAGGCTTGTTTCGTCATCGAATTGAGGATGGGAAGGATGTTTGATCACCTTAGTCTCCTCTATTGCTCGATAGGCAAGGTACCACTGTAGTTGGTACCACAAGGCGTCCTACAGAGCGTAGGACGCCTTGCAGAGCGAAAAATAAAAGATTCTAAATGGGTCTCTTCAATTTTTCAGTAGCTGAGTCTATACTGTAGTTACGGCTACAGGCAGACAGTGTATTGAAGAATAGAAGATGACGCGTGGAGAAAAAATAAAATAAATGAAGTGAAGAAAGAAAAAGAAAAAGAAAAGAAAAAAAAAAGGAGGTCAGAAGAATCACATTACAACTGCCTCGGAGGCTCTTTAGGACGACTTTTTTGTAACCTACTCGCGTCGGTGATGTGGAGTGAAGCTCCAGTGATGGAATAGAGGACTGGAAGAGTCCTCTAGTTTTCTGTTTTTAGCTAATTGAATTTACAGTTAAATATCAGGCGTCGTGATGACGTGATATTTTTATTCAAGAAAAAAAGAATTAATTGAAAAGAGTAAAGTTTTTAGATTTGAATCTGTCGCCGTCGGTTTCTCTTTGCGTTTCAAGATGTTTTCGGCCTACCTAATCGTGAACTAAATGCGAGATGTTTATGCGACGTGGTGTGGTTTGTCAACGCCACAGTACGACTTCGGGAAAGCTTTTATCCTTGGGAGCTGGGCTAGCTCAAGAACATACAGGCGTCGAAGCAATATCGAGACCGTGTATGGTTGAGTTGGGCTATCTCAAGGAAGCCAAGGTGTCGAAACTATATCGAGGCCTTTAGCTTGTAAGGAGATGGGCTTTCTCGAGAGGATATTCTTCAAGTGTCAGAACTATGCTGAGGCTTGTTGAATTTGAGGATGTGTTCCTGGTGAAGGTAGGAAGATAAAAGGTAGCTCTTGGTATCGCTCGCGGGTTTATATAGGCCATCCGTCGGTGGTGCCGTGTGACTCGTGATGACGGAAGTATCGGGTCGGGGGAAACCGCGGAAGCGTCGGCTTGCGGTGGGGTCGGTGAAATTCGGCCGTGTGAGAGCGACGCGTTGTCGATCGAGCAAATTTCTACGTAATCGTCTATGGTTACGAATTATCGATGGTTGCAGAGCGGTCGATAATTCGTTCCGTTATAATACACAGGTATATCTGCAAGATCTGATCTCTGATAAGAGAAGGAAAAATACTTACTCCAAACGATCCAATGGTGTTAATCGTCGTTATCACTGACCAGACTATTATAGAAAATAAGAAATAGTCATAACAATCGATTAGCAGAGAAGCTGATTCCGAGCACGAGATCCGGTACAAGCGGAACTCGATTATTCAGACAAAAAGGTCATAAATTATAATCAGAAAAGATAAAAAAATTGGCATAACGGATTATTTTAAGAAAAATCATTAAAGCATTAATTATTATACGACAATTAATTATTAACATTATTTAAATGAAAGGGTTTGCTATTTACGATCCGAGGGAGGTTAAATGAAATACACAGACATGGTTGAGCCTAAACAAGACAAGCGCATGGGAATTTGTTGCTAAATTTGTTTATTAAGAAGTTTTTTGTTAACGATCTGGAGAAGCTCAAGATGGTATTTAAGTATTATCTGATCCAAAAGAAAAGAAAAACTTGAGAAATTGTTGTTAAAATTGTTTATTTAAAAGTTTTTTGTTTATAACAATTTGGGGAAGAAAATGTAAGAAACAAGACTTGACGATTACAAGAAGCATATGGGCGAGAGTAAAAAGAATCCCAATATTTTTTAAACAAATTAAAAAGCGCAAGATCGGCGAAGTCCCGACGACGCTATATATTGCAGTCCGTACCACGGTACCGCATCACGTGCTTGCAGTGTACAGTCGCGCATATTAGAGTAGCACGATGCAGCGGAACTCAGCCGAAACTAAGAGACGCGTCGTATCTTTGAAATCCGTGTCGGTTTTTCTGGAAGTATTATGAGGCAGTTGATCCGGTTCGTGTCACGAGAGTGTACTGACGAATTCATTTAGAATTCGGGAGAACTCATAAACGGAAATTAATAACATTAAACGAAGCATTGTTATCGTTAATCTTTTATCGTTGTACATCTACGGACAAAACTACGACTTGAGGAGAACTTTGTGTGTCTTCAAGAAATAAATAATCATTTAAAAATAATACGGCTTTGTGTTTGTAAGTTTAAAACAACTGGCGACCGGAACGTTCGAGGCCTATGGCACACGGCCACATCATACATTAACAAGAACCTGCAAGTAATTGGGATTCGATAGACGACCTGTCCATCGAGGGAAGGACCCGTGGCACTGCTGGCCTGCCGAACGTCGGTGTCGTTTGATGTTATTCTCTCACGCTCGACCGCGCTATAGTCGGCCGTGATAATACGCGTACGCGTGCCCTCCGAGAGCGCTCTCCACGATACGTTGTTATGATGGGACTATGCTATAGCGTCGCGCGGCGATTTCGGGATATGCCCTCGACTCTGGACCTATGCCAATTGTCTTGAGGGAGTAAATAAACCGGCTCGTGTAGAAATACCTCGCTGGTTGAAACAGCCAACGGGCTGGGAAAAATATGATTGAATATTTGGCCGAGAATTGGATAATTTACGAATTCCCCCGCAACGAGTGATTTGAGCGGGGAGAGTTTTACACTCAATTTATCTAATTTTTATAAAAACTTTTTCTTTTTTCTTTGGCTTTGATATTCGGACGTCTACTCGCTATGGTCCTGTCAAGACGTTTCTGAACCGCTCAAAATAATTCGTCCCGCGAGACGTTATTTTGGAAGTTCGCGTATCGTAGCGGCCCGAAGATTTACTTACGAATTGCCCGATGTTCGTCTCGGACACAGGTTCTAATTACGGCGAGTATTAGCTCGTTGTTTTATAGCTTGAACAGTCACAGATCCTCACCTTGATATTCCTGGACGCTCATACGATTTTAATAATTATCTAAATGCCGCGCGAATCGAAGTTTGGGCACTGGAAGCCCATAAAGCCTCAACCATAGGTGTTTAATATTGGGCGTCGGTCTTTGCTAATTAATTTATCCTCGCCAGCTGTCACGGAGTTCACTGCGAGTTATCGAGTTCGCGGACTATAATTACGGACTCACACACTCCCCCGGTCTGGCGCAATGCAGTGGCTTCGTGTGTGAGTTCCCTATCTGATATTATGTCGGACTAACAGTCTTAAGAACTAATTTCTACGAGCGGACGCTCGGCTCTTACGTAGATAGATGGTAACCACGATGTAACTGAGGACGAGAAATGAGCTCCCGGCCCTTTTGTTAACTCGTTCACACTCGATTGTTCTCTGAGAGGGGACATCTGTGACGTTTTAATATTGGATTGGTTTGACCAGTAGTCGTCTCCGCGAAGGGACTTGTACGCTCTTTCGTGGAGGGAACCATCCCTTCCTTCTCGACGTCGGGACGTGGCCGTGACGTCGACTTCCGGTTGTCTCGGCCTGGGGTCTCGTCATGGGTATCGGGTACCAGGCGAGCATGACGGGGGAGGAGTTCCGCGCTTTTGGCTAAATTGTGGGCCACCTCCCGCCGATAGATTCGTAACGCGAGCGAGAGATAAATAAGGATGGGCCACCGCTCAGGTGCGACCATCGGCCATCGATAGGCATCCCGTATCGATGGCCACACGCAGGTGCGCCCGCTCCTTGCTCGCATGATGCCTTGTGACGGACGTCCAGAGGCGTCCCGTCACAATACATGGACTTTAGTGTAAATGTGTGTGTATTTTTTGTAAGAGATTGAACCGATGTGGATACTGTCTCTTGACATCGACGAGAGCGTTCTAGAAGACTTTAAAGGAATAGAATAACGATGAATATGGTTTAAGTTTGTCTTATGGACAATAACGATTGATTTGCCGAAGCACCCTTACTTTTCTCCTAGATATCCTATGGGGGAAAAGCCTTTTGGTCCTGTATGTGATATTTTCCTTTGACTTCTTCAAACGGAAGGTTCCTTGCGGGGGACGAAGATAGGAAAGGGGTGTCGCGTCCTTTTGAATCTCGTGATTGGTCTATGGATTCCTACAATGGCAACAGTAAGGGGAAATGGTATCCCTTGGCATAGCTACGGGGCTTGTTTAGTTAAAAGAATGTGGCGAGACTAAAAAGCCTTTCGCGACGCGCTCTCGAATAGTTATGATTTTGTTTCTTGGGCTATTTCCGGAGCGGGCCAGGTATGCAAAATGCGGGACGTTCGTATCGTCTTGTCGGCGATCGAACGGCGAACGTTAGAATGTGATTTACGTACTAGTTTCAAGGAGAATTCTATTTTTACTGCAATGCGATTTTTCCATTATTATTTTCTTCCCTTCCGCTGAGAATGTTTGAGAATGCTTGAGTATTTCTGGCGAAAAATAGACTGTCTGTCGAGATTCTTTTATTCGGGTTGTTGATTGCCATTATTTGAATAATTAATAAATTCTAATTTTTTCCATCTTGCCTCTAGAATTAATTATAAATTTCCAAGTAGAATTCTGGTCCCACGAGTAAGGTTTTTTTCTAATTTATTGTTTCCTTTTGCGATGCAAAGTAATAACAGGGAAAGGGAAAGTTATCTATCCGCCCTTCCGTCCTTCCGTTGGTGATTGGAACGAGAATTCTTCTGGATGTTCTTATGTTAGAGAAAAAGTCCTTTTCATAAACCGAATAATTGTTCTATGTTTTCTTCTTAATTTTAATCCGATGATTTTTTTTTTATTTGAGTGTTTTAAAAGGGTGTGAGACCGTCTGTGGTGCCCCGCTGGCGTAACGCTTGCCCGGCATCCCAGGTAGTCGCCCAAACGGCCCATAAACTTCTATTTCATGAATTGAAATTTATAAAAATAATTTGTAACCTATAATTATTAACTAAAGGTTATTTTTACTTATTTTTGTCGATCTTGGTTTAAGATATTCAGAAATAGTGTGTTCATGTTTAGCAGAAATTCTCAATTTGCACTTGGTTAAAACATTTCAATTTCTCCTGATCGGTTTTTTTACTTTTGTATGATTGACTAATTTTCTATGTCCTTTATTTTTTTTTTATCCTTTGTCCGGAAGTTCTTTGAAGTTGTACATAGAATCAGTTCAGAATTTTCTTCTCGAGATGCGTGGAGAGGGGTAAAAATGTTTCGTTTCTATCGTGGCGTAAACTTGTTAACCTCTTAGTCTAGTATCGCTCTTCTCTTTCTACATCTACATTCGATAACAGGAACCTTAAAAAGATTCCGGAGAGCTGTGGGTAACGTGTCGAAACTATCCGTCGACGGTAATCCGGGCCTAGCGGTAGATGACTACGGGTCCCTTTCACTATTGGTTGCCCATATTATGGTACGGAAGATCTAGCGATTATTCGGATCTACGGCAGTTAGTCGATACTCAAACCTTTGCAGGTTGCGAGTTACCTTGAGTGGGTTGTTCTTTTTGTAGTTTGATACTAACGTGGCGCTGGTGGTTAAAAACCCACTCTAGCGGTGTCCCTTTCACTTTCCGTCTAGATTATTTTTACCATACTATTAGATTGTTTACCATCGATTTTTGGACAGACTCTCTTGCGAGCCGAATGTACCGACTGATTTAACAAGTTGACTTTTAGTCAGAACGAGTAATCTGTCTAGTTATTTAAGATTTCGGGTTATCTGATCGATTTTTTTCGTCTCGTCTTATTCGAACTCCTGAGTCCAGTATTTATTAAGGGAAAATAATTAAGAAGATTTGTGCGTTACGCTGAATGTAACAACGTCTTGGTCGCTTTTCGGGATTTTGGCAATGGTCTCATGTAACAGCATAACACTGAAGACCGCACGGGAAAGACAGGTAATTCCGTTTCATAGTGGTACTCAGTTCCCACTGTATCGAGACATTGATAATGTTAATGATTACGTAGCTCGGGACTCCGGCAGCTGCCCTTCCGACGGGATGAAGACGTTGCATAAATTTTGTGAGATATTGATTCCAAAGATCGCTTTGATGGCGACTCAGACGGCAGGGGTAGGCCACTTGAACCTTCACTGATTTCTTGGGATGAGAGTCTCTGATGCTGCAAGGCGTAGTACACCAACAACTCTCCGTTATTCTCCCGACGACGAATATTTTTCCTCGGCTCGCTCACTCGCCCGAGACGTGGTTTCATGAAATATTTTAACAAATAAAATAATAAATAATCCTTTCTTATTAAACAAGCCCAATGGAAGCGCCTTGGGAGTGCCCGAGCGAACTAGAATGGTCGTCGAACGGTTGTTCTCCCAAAGACGAATCTTTTTCCTCGACTTGCTCACTCGCCCGAGGCGCGGTTACATGAAATATTTTAACAAATAAAATTAAAAATAATTATTTCTTATTAATCAAGCCCTATTGAATCGCCTTGGGAGTGTCCGGGCCAGCTAGAACGGTCGATTATGTAACCAGAAAAAATTTCCGCGTTACAATATATATCGCGAACATTCTGGCAGATTGCGTATTTCCTCTCTGCCACTTTTGGGATATTGACCCCTCGTTACTAGTTAATCTACGTATACATGAATGAAATTCGCTATCTGCAGGGGATACTCCGATACACTATATATAAAATACGGAAAAATTATGTCGCTTCATACGACATATTATTGATTAACGCAGTTTCTCTACCAGTTCATCACTAAATCCTAACTTCTTTCAGTTCGCTAACGTCATTTTTTTTTATTTGCCTTTTTAAGTTCCCCTTACGACCTTGCAGTTGCCGCACTGCTACATTGCAAACACAAAACACGAGAGACTTCCAACGTCAAACGATAATGCATCTTCTATTTTGGGGCACTATCTACGTTATTGCAGCAGCGCTGATGCTACCACCACAGTTAGGAAAAGTATGCGCAGACAGAGCCAAGAGGGTCATTTCCTTTCGAAAGGGTGCTACATATTTCGTAAGTAATCGACGAGCTGTACAGGAAAATATTTTTGTACCGTGCATAAAAATTCTCTATTTCGTGCTTGAAAAGTATGATGAAAGTGCGGAAAAGACTAGTTATTATTTCGCACACATTTTAACACCAGTTACTTTTTGCACACATTTTAACACTAGTCACATTTTTGCACACTTTACACGCACTCAACGGGGAACGTTTGTGCACTTGTTACAAGTGGCATGTTGTACGGGTGTAAAAAAGTGGCCCTCGACAAAAACTGTGATGTTGGCAGATTTCGTCACACGTCACACATCTTTACGGCTTTTGTCGAAAGTCCACTTTTTGAAGTGAAACTTCTTTAAGGACGTTTTGCATTTTTAGGGTAGAGTAAGTTACGTTACTGGCACATCGGTCACGCGTTACGCGTTACGAGCATTCCACAGTAGAGTAAATCGAATTACTGATGACGCGTTACGCGTTACCCGTTACACGTTACGGGAATTCCACAGTAAAGTAAGTCGGATTATTGGAAGTCCGTAACGCGCTATCCGTTACGCGTTACGGGGATTCCACAGTAGAGTAAATCGGATTATTGTGAACACGTGACGCGTAACGCATATTTTACAGTACAGTCATATACTGGCAATGCGATAAGCCGTTACGCAAATTTCGTAATAGATTATATCACGTTATTGAAGTGAAACTTCTTTACGGATGTTTTGCATTTTTAGGATAGAGTAAGTCGCGTTACTAGCACATCGGTAACGCCTTACCCGTTACCTATTACGCGTTACGAGAATTCCACAGTAGAGTAAGTTGAATTGTTGGCACTCCGTAACGCGTTGCGCGTTACACGAATTTCACAGTAGAGTAAGTGGTATTATTGGGAACACGTAACGCGTAACGCATATTGAAGTGAATCTTTTAATGTAGTTGAAGTACCGAACGTTCGGTGTCCAAAAGTTTGGGACCACTTTTATCTTTATAAGATCGACTTCTCATACATGCAGGTATATAGTATGTGGAGAAAAACCCAACATTTTGGAGGGGAACAGGTGCACAACGCCGGAAGAACCCACAAACCGCGAATCACGAAGCGAAAAAAAATCATTGCTTGCGAAGGAACCTTCGAACCACTTTTCTCTTCACAGAGTATATTCTTGAGGTCCTATAGAAGATATTAAAAAATATAAACCCTGAAATTTCGGAAGGGAATTAGTCTGAATGACGCCTAAAATGCTGCCCAAGCGTGAATCGGTAGCAAAATAAAAACAGTTTTACGCAAATGGAGCTTTGGACCACTTTTCTTTTCACAGGGTATATTCTTGAGGTTCAACAGAAAATATAGAAAAATATACAGCCTGAAATTTCAGAAGGGAACTATCCCGAATGACGGGTAGAATGCTGCTCAAGCGTGCATCGGTAGAACAATAAAAATAATTTTACGCGTATGAAGCTTTGGACCACTTTTCTTTTCACAGGGTATATTCTTGAGGTTCAACAGAAAATATAGAAAAATATAAACCCTGAAATTTCAGAAGGTAACTAGCCCGAACGACGGCTGGAATGCTGTTCAAGTGCGAATCGGTAGCAAAAACAAAATTATTTTACGCGAATGAAGCTTCGGACCACTTTTCTCTTCACAGGGTATATTCTTCAAGTCCTATAGAAGATATTAAAAAATATAAACCTTGAAGTTTCGGCGGGTAACTTGCCCAAACGCCGGTTAGAATGCCGCTCAAGCGTGCAACGGTAGCAAAATAAAAATAATTTCTCTCGAATGAAGAATCGGCCCACTTTTCTTTTCACAGGGTATAATCTTGATGTCCTATAGAAGATATTAGCAAATATAAAGGCTACAATTTCAGAGAGGAACAAGCCCGAACGACGGCTGGAATTCTACTCAAGTGCGCATCAGTAGTAAAATAAAAATCTAAATCTAAATTGAACAAAATCCGAACACCTGCACCTACTCTCAATAAATTCAACACCGAACATCCTTGAAGTTCATTTAATAATGTTTGCATGAATCATCCAACTTCTTACACTTTGTCTACACAATCCACATTTAAATATAACATTGGGACGACTCCATTCCTTTATCTTTTTAATTTGTCATCGTCATCTCTTACACATTTAACATGCGCCCAGTGTCTACACATTATGCACATGACTTGTTCATATTCATCATCATTGGTAAAGTACATACATTTCATCCTCATGTCCTCTGACGTTCTGATTAGGAAATCGGCGATACTGTTTCTGCACGTAGAAGTATTAAACTTCGTACCGAAATTTGTGTTTTCTCCGATGCATTTCAAATAATGCATCACGTAGACACCACAATTATTCCCATCTGTGTAAGATTGGTACGGTCGTTTGTTATTTTCGATTCCAGTCCATTCAATGTTTCGTAGTTCTCCGAGGCTATTTGGACACAGATTTATAAATGCTGTAAACTGTTTATACATCCTGTAGTAATCATCGTATGTAGGATTCTTCCGAGGATCTAACAGCAACAACTTTTTTCATCAATATCTACTACAAGTAAGCGCCAATGATTTTCACATAAGTACGGAACTAGAAGTTTTCCATTTAACTTTTGAAAAATATTGTACAGTATAAAGTCTTTGCCACGAATCTTATCACAGTAGTCTCCAAGTACATAGATCGAGTATGTCGTTGGAATATAGACGACGTTTGTCCACCTGTCTAAATTCGATGTTGCGAAACTGTCCATAACACTACCATCAATCCATACACGAGGTTTTAAGGATGCAGTGTGTAGATATTGCTTGCCCCTCCAAACAATGGGATCTTTATGTACAGAAAAGGTAGCTTGTAACAGGAAATTAAAATCACTTCCTCGACGCCACACGCTCAGTTGACTCCTCGAGCGCTATCGGCAAATTAATTAGTTATTAAATCGTCAATACGGTCCATTGTCCTTATTTCCATTAGTCAAGTAATTGTCAAAGGGTTAAAGGAGGATTTGTCGAAACACCAGTCGAGGCTGCTAAGCTAAGACAAACCGCAGAATCTGAGGTACGTATTCGAGCAGCGAAATAGACAAACTTAACTACGCATGCGCCGAGTTATCGATTTTCCCGTGAGTATAGGGCTCGGAGGGGGGAGACGCGTGCGGAAGGCAACAAGTGGGCCGGCAAGACAGAGAACGGCATCCGAAACGACACTTGCGTGCTGTAGGCTCTAGAGCGCGGAAGTCAGCCTTCGAGGAGTCTCAAAATGATGTTAATTATTTATTTTGTCATCCTGTTGTTATAATTGTTTTTCGGCGGATTGTCAACGCAACGTCAAGAGCGCTGTGAAAATCTTATCAAGGAAATTTGTGAAGGGAAGCCCCCTGAATCTATTGGATAAAGAATAAGTAAGTCAAAATTAAATAAATCTATATTTTCTGTTCTGAGCATCTCTGGCTGTATTCTTCTGTTTCTGCAATTTCTTCCTTGGGTCCTCCGACTAAATCCACCCTGTGATTGTCTTAGTTTACATTGTCAAATTTATTGGTTCTTCCAAACCGATTGGCGCCCAACTTTTATTTAACTTGTCAGAGCCCTGCCAGCCGTCGACCCCGGCCGCGGCAGCTGAGGTTTATTTAATCAAGTTTCGAAGAAATTTAACCTTTCTGAAGCTACTCTCAGCTGTAATTTTCCTGTTCTCCAATATTGCTTTGTCATTACGTCTTGCATGTAATAGGCCACGTCCATGAAGAAGCCATTCTGCAAACTCTGCAAGTGCATGGATTCATCGCTTTGACATTTTTCCAGCTCTTGTCTAGCAATTTTATCGTCGGATTCTTCGAAATTGATTTCATTTAATGTATTTCTACTAATTCCTTCTGTTTTTACTCCTTCGACAGCTCGAGAAAAACTTTACCCTTCGCCCCAATCGCTTTTGTTGCTTTCTTGCTTGCGTCTTAGCTTGGATTTCGCAAAAGGCTATGAGGAGTTATTCTTGCGTTTTAACTTTTTCCGCAGTTCAATTTGTTGAAGAATCGAATCGTCACCCTGATATATCTCCGGCCCTATTTGATTCTGCCCATCCGATTCACCTGCACTGCAGGTTTTCTCCAAACAGGACTCTATCGGCGTACTTGTGCGCATTTTTTCTTTTTCCTTTTTTCTGGTGTTCTTCGGTTGGTTTTTTTCTTATTCTTTTGTTTTATTATTCTCGTCGCGTGGCACGACAGATTTTTTCCCTTGTCGTAACCGTTTCGTTTCTTTTTTTGTATTCCTTTTTTTCCATCTCTCGCAGGCCATCTTATTCGAAGGATGCTCTGGATACCTACACTTCAAGCTCTTCCGTTGTTTTATCGGAATATCTAGTTGTAGTTCAGCAACCAAGCTCCCTATATACCGGTTCATTGTCTGTACAAATCTACCGATTTTCAAATTCTTTCGTGCTTCAGAACACCTTGTTTCATTGCATTGAAAAAACTTTCGACGTATGCATTGCTCAAACGTGATATTTTTGGAAAAACTTCTGATATCAATAATCTCGACCACATACATGCGAATGGCATATACCTTTGGGTTATATGAGCTGCAATATCTGGATCATATAAGGCATTAGTTACATCTACATTGACGTCGTTCAAATGGTTGTTTATTAACGCATATCGTTCGTTAAAGTGAGTAAAGAAGGGCGAAGTTGTGAAAACTCCACTTTCGTCAATTGGAAAATCATCGTCTTCAATCGTATCATTATCGTCATCATTGCTTTCATTATCATCATACGATTCGTTCCAGTCATTATCTTTGGAAATATGACTTTGTTTGAGGTTGTTGCGCAACGTATAAAGGCGTAGATACTCTGTTCATGAAGTGTGAGTAGCAAGTCATGTTAGGATTAATTGAATTATCGTTTATCGAGCATGCGTATGCGTACTTTACATAGCCCGTAGTTGTAGTGATATTCCATTATTTCATTATGAAATTGATGAGAGCCCAGCTTCAGTCTACCACAATGACCTAGAAAGGACATTTGTTTCTATTTGCGTCAATGAAATGCCGATACCGTTTTAGAAATACGCTTATACTCGGAATATCATGTTTCGCACTAACCATTTCTGCGATTGGCAGTACAGATTTCTTCTTTTGTATAACTAGAGCGTAATAGAATATACGCTTGCACCTTAAATCATTCGGCTTTCGCATTACGGATCCGGTAGAATCGAAATGTACAATTACGTCTCGCTGATCTACAGCATCTAACTGGCCCTCGGAGAACATGATGCATTGCAAGGGAAGGCTGACGTATCTTATGTCCGGATGTGCATTTTTTTGGTCGTCTATAAATTTCTGCATGATAACGGAAATATCGTGCGATGTTAGCTTCTTATCATTTTCAGAGTTACTTTCAGAACTAACTTTTTGAAACGTGGCCAGCAATCTCATATTCTGCATATTTACATCGCGAATTATTTCAACGTCTAGATTCTTTATAACCTCTTGTTGTTACTCGCGTGGAGAGACATATTTTAATTTTTCCTTTACTTCGTCACATTCTTTTCCTCTCAACTGGCAGTAAATGGTTAAACCCGTATGAGGAACATCCTTGGCTTGGGTACAGGGGTACATAATCGTTACTGTTGGTGTTTTTGTGTTGATGATGTCAAAGCGAAACGATATGTCGTGCTTTGTATGCAAACAGTGCGCGTATGTAACATACGAATTCATATTGCGACGTATACCACCGTAAAAAGACAGAGTACATGGATATTTATAATCTTATGTCATTGTATCCGTGATAACACGTCGTACTTCGTCAGGATCAAGTGTTCCAACGACATTCAAAATCATTATCGATAGGATTATAGTTTGGCCAATATTGTTTAAAAATGGTTTGCGCGTTGTTTTGGTTTGTTCCTGCGAGGAATCGCTTGAGATACATTCGTCCGAACTAGATAAGTCCGTCATCATACACGTAGAAAACGAACAAAACCGATTCTCCGTTTCATCTCCATTAGTTGAAGAACTGGAATCGCTCTCAATTATAGTATTACGACTTCCTCTGCCACGATTCACTCTTTTAGTCGTGTGTACTGTGACTAAAATTTCCGGGCGAGGGCAAATTCGCGGGAACCCTCCTTACCGGTAAATTTTTGCACAAAACTTTAACCCTCGATCGGTTTTTATTTCTAACAATAATGGGCGCCAATCGCACTCGCCGTGCGATCCGATCAGAAAAGATGTTAAGGACGGCTCAAGGTTACGTTCGGCTAGCAAGCAGCCTTGGGGGGATGGCAGAGGGGCGGTCCAGTAATTCGAGTTGAGTCAGGGAAAACAGACACAGACCAAAAATAACTGTCGCACAACTAACATCTCAGGAGAGACACTTCAATGGTTTATTAAACCCAAAACAAAAGATAATTCAGCAATTAGAAGGAATTCAGGTCTCTCTCTCTCTTTCTTCCACAATCCAGACTTACGCGCTACCCAGTATAACTGACCCTACTAGACTCCCGGCGACTACTCAGTTCACCGCCGGAAGAGAATGGCCTAATGCCCGCAAAATCAAAATCAAAATAATTAAATATCTCTCAATACAATGAATTGAACTTTCATGAATTATCCTAGGCGAATTAATCGCGCAAACCCTGGGTCCCTGCTAAATTATTCGGCTTATCGAGTACACCACACGAAAATAAAACAAACAAAGAAAATGCAAAGTAAAACAAAAATAGTCTCGGGCGACGGACAATCGTCTGTTCCATATACTCCCGGTTTAATAAACGACACAACCCGACGCGAGAATCTCCGCCCGTTTACCGGTAAAATGACGAAGCAGGCCAAACTGCACAAAATCTGAGTGCGATAGCCGGAGAAGCCGGGGCGATACGGACACCGGCCTTTTCGCTTTCTTTTCCGCTGTTATACCTGTCGGTCAGCTGCCGCTGCCGACCAATGTGACGGAGTTTTCCGGTCGCGTAAAACAGCACGGAGATCCGCACGTCGAACACTCGAAATGCCTCTAACAGGTAACGAATGGAATGGCACAAGATACGATTAGAATTCTTCCGGCTTTTCCTAACCAATTCCGCTCGCGGACTCAGTAACCGTTGCGCAAGTGTCCTTTCGACACGTTCCCGACGCCACACTAATATTCCCAAAACACTATTTTTCTCTTCACTCGACCCTTTAACTGTCAAAATGCGATCGACGAGCGAGCGATTTTATCCCTATCCCGAGACGGTGCTCGACGCCCCGACCAAGAGTCAACCGCGTATAATGGCACCGGCACTGCCAGCGCACAAACAAAGAACAGATAATGTACCTTCTCCAGTTGCAAGGGCTTACCGGTAAATATAATCTTGTAGCGGAAGATCTTTTCCAAAGAAATTCGCCAGCTGCTCCCGCTTTTCCCCGACGTCGTTCGAGATCAACGAAACCTCCTTCCTTCCTTCCTAATCACGATAGCCCGTGCGGCAGCGAGAGAAAATGTCCAGACACACCGTCGCGGTCACTGTTCCCCGGAAGAATCCCCGAATACTCGTTACGCTCGTCGAACGCGATCGCCCTCTTCCCCTTCCCCCTCCCTGCTCGAGTTCTCACGGCCTAGCCTAACGCTAAGTGGCGCCACGCAGAGCAGCCTCGCAATTATGCCGATTCGCACGGCACGCGCGTGGATCTTCGAAATCGCAGCCGTTGGCCGACGCCTCAAGGCGAATACGGCGACGAAAAGGCGATGCGCTAGCAGGTGACAGCCGGCACGATTGAGCGTTGCGGAGGATGATGAGCAAGTGGTTTTTCTTTTCCTCAGCGGACAGAGGCGGAGAATTGTCCTCCTGATGCGTCTCAGGGAAGTAGATTTTTGGCCCGTCCAGAGTCCTGTCTACCGGTAGTAGACGTCCCTGAGCCTCGTCCAATCCTCGATGGTCATCGACGGCGAGTATTACATGTAAAATTATTCGAGAGAATTACCGAACTATTTCCTTAACGTTACTGAGCTCTTGCGAATGTGCCTAGGAAAGTGAACGGTGGACCGTAAGGGCGTGGGTCGAATCTCTGTCGCCGACTTTTGGAACGCGGCAAAAATATCGCGTTACAGTACATAGGAATCAAACTCGTCGAACGTAGAACTTGAATCATTCAATATTTTACTTGATCCAGATTGTTCACTATGTCTAGATGGTTCCTCGTGCATATCACCAGTATTGAGCGTATACGTCGGGGCAGCATTTTTTAAAATTTAATGGTTCACTGGAAGTTACTTTCTCCTCGTTACTTTCTGCGAACTGACTAGTTCTTTTAGAACTATATACGATTGAATCAAATTCATGTTGATATCCACATAATGCGAAAGTGGAACGATCTGATATTTCTTGTGATACGGATATTTTAGTATCGGTCGTTGATTCCAAATGTCCATTAAGAAGACTGGGCGTCGACGTGTGGCTAGTAACGTGTGAATCACTGTAGATTGGTACTTTCGTTTCTATGGGATTAGACACGATTTCATCATGGGTCTGGTCAAATGAAGAATCGGTTTTGGTATTTCCCGTTTGTTGGAATAGTAGTGCCTTCGCTGCCAGCTCATTGTTTACAATATCCCGAATATTTTGGACATTATTGTCCCAAATGTGCCGATAACGAAGCCTTCTCTTGCTATTTACTTTCCGCTTCAGCTTCTTGCAAATCTATAACAATTTTATAATTCAAGAGCTTAGAGATGGATAGATAGATAGATATATTTTATTGCTTATAAAGAGAATAACACTTAGACTCTTACAGCAAGGAATTTACAGCAGTATCCAATACATAAAATCCTTATACTATGCTTATCTATTACAAATTATCACCCTTATCATTCATTTTTATCTCCTTTCTTGTGATTCATTGAAAGTGCGGTTCTACCCCAACATCGCGGAACCTTCTCCTCTCGCAAAATTCAATTAAAAATTTTTTCTGTGTAGCAAATCCACCCCTGGGGTGCGTTTTTTTTTATAAATTTGTTTTTAATTTGATCCGGTCCCGGCGCATTTCCACTTTTAAGGCTTCGGATTTCTTTTCTTATTTCATCAACCGTAAAGTCACCGTCGAGGACAGGATTTAGCTCACCTACAAAGTTAACCTCAACAATAATTCTCGGCTGATAGATTCTTCTATAGAAATCGTTCCATACGTGCATAGCCAGGCTGCATGGATCGCTTTGAGTTGTTCTATATTTTTGAACAGTTTTCCAAAAATCAACTGCCCAGCAAACATCTACGAAACTGTTACTAACCATCAGAGCATAATCTTTTTTTTTCGCCATAATTAACGCCCGATATCGCTTTACCGTCTCTATATATTCTTTTTTATCCTGATTTAAATTATCTTTCTTAAACGCCTTGAGAGCCTGTCGAAGGACGTTTTTTTTCTGTTTAAAAAATTAATCAAACCAAGGTTTTTTTTCCTGACGGGCTCGAAAACCGCCCTCCCGGCCAGGAATTTTTCGACGCATACCGACTTCCTCGGCCGACTCGAGAATCGCTGCGAGCAGGCCATCGTATAAAGTTTCCGCACTTTGATTTTCATTATTCTCGGTGCTAGCGTTGCCCCGGGTGGCTTCAAGTCGGTCCGATTTCTTCAGGTCATTTTCCTTGTGGCTCCAGTAATGCGTGACTCCGTCTATTTCCAGTTTTGGTATCCAAGCTTGACCGTGTGTGGATAGACTTTAAGCTGCTTTGCACGTTCTCGCAGTTTCTTCGCCGTTTGTCTCTCCAGATAAGTAAGGTCACGGTCAATAAAAATGTCTCTCCCTTTCAATTTCTTTTTTTGCGAGAGGATCTCTTGCTTCGAGTCCCATGAAACGAGCTTGACAACAACCGCGGGTTTCTGGCGGATGGGAGGGAGAGATTTTGCGTCAATAATTTTTTTCACGAGCCTAAATTCGTCGGCAAGGAAGCGCTCTACCTCTGTTTTGGCGTTAGCTCTTGGCACAGGGAGTCCTTTTATTACTATGTTATTCCTTTTCGCGTCCTTTTCCAAGGATTCCATGCGGTTAGTGAGCATCTCGCGGGCCCTGTTGCTGGCTGTGGCCGACTGTTTGCTCTGGACGGTCAGCTGCTTTTCGACTATCTGCAGTCTGGACGAGAGAGCGACGATTTCTCCATGCGTATTTGTTTCCAGCTTCTTTAGATGGTTGTATTGTTACGTATTACGTAACCACACCATTTATTCATCCGACCATAGGCTCTCCCGAGCACATCTGTGAATGAAGCTAGTATGCGCCTCCACGCGCCCAGTCACTATGCGCTCACTGCAACACATAGGCTCTCCCGAGCACAGCTGTGAATGAATATAGTATGCGTCCCGCGCACCCAAATACTACGCGTTCGAACGAATCTCGTAGGCCCTCCCGGGCAGAGGCGATTCATGTTAAGAAGCGTACGCTATCCCCAAGCAGGGATACACACTTTTCTAGCCACGCGCCTAACCACTACAAGCCCGCGACGACACGCGACACTTGCTACAGTTGCGTAAACCGGAGCGCTCTCATTCAGCCGCTGCACTGCAGTTAAAAGGTCAAGGCATCCCAATTCTTTAAGATCACGTGCCGCCCGAGTGCGTCTACGCATACTTTCTTACTTCTTTCTCCGAATATGGTCATAATCACTAGACTATATGTGACACTTGTCGCCTCGGTACTAGACCAAACTCTAGGCCCGCCGCGATCAAAGGGGTACCGCTACCGAAAATCTCCCACTACTTCCCTCAGAACAAATGCACCGCCTTGTCACGCT
>JAPYZD010001103.1:0-30376 GCA_030522725.1 Ichneumoninae sp. B BG-2022a | reverse complement strand
GTTATATTTGAAATAAAAAAATGTTCATAAAGAAAATGTTTTCTGTTGAATATTTTGGATTTCGATAATTCGTCATTTGATCCTGGAGGACGTTCAGATCAATTTAAATTATGGATGCGAATTAATTTACGAATGTACCGGGGAAGTCCATAGCGCTGGGCTGCGTTCAGAAATCATACGCGCGTAACTAGCTTCTTTCTCTGACATTTGGCCCAGCGAAGCACTCTATCTCATTCTATGTTATACAAAGTGAGTTCCTGAGTCGCCCGGGCGGGTGGCAATGGCGGTCCCGTTAGAAAAGTACCTGCAGCGAACTGAGCCTGGGTAAGGTTTTAGTAATATGATGGAGCCTTTCGGTTATATTTGTCGCAGTGGTTAACCACACCGTCCCGTGCACGGTATTGTACCGTGACACGGTATGCAGTAGAATTTGATTTCGTCGCGTTATTATGACGTGGATTCCGTGCACGGTGAGTATCACGTGACACGGTATTCAGTATAAGTACCGGCTTTCACATATAAACGTTGATCCCATGTACGGCATGTATCTAATATTCGCAAATTAAGGGCGATCCCGTGGGACGGCATAACTGCGGCGATCACGTTAGAAAGGTACCTGCAGCGAATCGAGCCCGGGTAATGTTTTAGTAATACCATATAGTGCTTTGGTTGTATTTAAATATTTTTTAAATGGTCGTAATTTTTTTCTTATTTCTGCCTATTTTTCATTTTGATGATTCGTTAATCAATACTCAAGGACGTTCATAATTTAATTCAGTGAAAATCGACATTTAATTTTCTGGTTATATTTTCAAAAATTTTGAAATTTTCGTATATGAAAAAAAAAAATTCTGCTCCTTTCGCATTCTGATAATTCGTTAATTGATACTCGAAGACCTTTATAATTAAATTCAGTGAAAATCGACATTTCATTTTTTGGTTATATTTTTTAAAAATTTTAAATGTTCGTAAATGAAAAAAAAAAAATCTGCCTCTTTTGCATTCTGATAGTTCGTTAATTGATACTCGAGGACCTTCATAATTAAATTCAGTGAAAATCGACAAAAGAATTGAGATATAATTAAATTAAAGCTATATCAGCCCAAAAATATGTACTTTGCGCAAAATGCTAAACATTTTTAAAACGTTGTTTCTGACTATTTTGCATTCTAATAATTCGTTAATTGATAATCGAAAACGTTCGCAATTGAATTCAGTGAAAATCGACAAGAGAATCGAAAATTTAATTATAGTTGATGCTATATCAGCAAAAAAAATGTGTACCTGCGCAAAGAGTTGCGCAAGCGTTTCGCCACGAGAATGTCGCGACTGAAAAGTGCATTCCATGTTTCGTTCGCTGTGGAGCCGCAGGAACAACCCTCGGCGTGTGCACGAAGAACGTCGCGCCGACGCGACGATAATGCGGGGCCGATACCGGCTCGCCGACGTCGCACCCCCTAACAGGCACCAGACGCCTCGTCTCGTCCCCTCGCTGCCACGTGCATTTTCCGCTCTCTCCCGAGGGTACGGGCCGTTGAAGCTAATTATAGTATTACTCATCTCGCATGGATAATAACATAGCGCGTATGAGAATCGGGATCCGGCCGTCCGTCAGCATTAAAAACTACGGTGATCGTTTACGCCAGCTCTCTTTTAACTCTTACTACGTACTTTCACCGGTTTTATCACAATAGTGCGCAAATCCAATTTGCGTGTAATTAGAATGGAAAATCCTGTCAATTCCGGCATTGATCGTTTCCCTCGACAGTTTGTGTGGTTCTATGCAATTGTACTTAATCGCGACGTCATTCAAGTCGGTATTCTTGCGTATCGTAGATTTATGATAATAGAGCGCGGTGATTAATCGTTGCGATCCTATGATCTTTTAAGGGAATGCTGGACCTTCCTTTTTACGGACCGAAATAAGCGGTTTCTTAGTTTTCACTATTCGTTGTTCCTATGCAACATGTAAAATCTTACAGGACTGTGTTAATAACATAAACGATTCGATGTGCACTCGAATTTCGGTCGAAATCTTCCGAAATATAAAGAAAATCGACTATTTTATAAAGTGTCGCGAAAATCAACATGGCCGCTCAAACGTCAACAGAATCCGTTCCGTAGGATATAAAAAATTCTATATCTCGTATACGTCAAAAGAGCGTGCATGCCAATTCTATGTGCCCTGAATATTCCAAACCGTTGGAAAGTTGCTCACACAAAAAATAATCACGCATGGTGTAAACTGCGGTCACTTAGTCTATCGACCTGCGGTGGGTCATCAGAGCCGATGACCACGGCACGAATGTAGTGTGGGGCACGATGCAGAGCCACGTGTGCGTCAATCGTGACACTACACGTTAATCTTTCGCAAACTATAATATTCGGTTTTCTCAATTCCTTGCAAGTTTTCAATAAAAATTCGTATGCGCACCGAAGCGTTTATGTCAACATCATAATCTTGCATGATTTGACGCATATGTGCAGCTTATTAAGAATACTAAATCGGAACAGAAAGCTTGTCTAGTTCCGTCGGCAAAACAGGTAAAGCAGGTTAAAAGAGAAAAAAAACAACGCCGCCAACCTCTTAAACATTGTACAACTTTTTTTTGCGCATCAAATAATTTTTGTAGAAACGGATGCAAGTCTCAAATTGCGATTCTAATACTTAAATAAATACAAAATCTGCATAGGCCTGTTCGTCGATGGAGACGAGTCCGAGCATCGGTTCTGTTATCTCGTGACAGAAATGATAAGCCTTTAGCCGCATTGAAAATGAGAACCGGGCCTCCGCTTCTGCGTGCACGAAAATTTTTCGCCGTTTCAGCAGACGAACGACGAATTCCACCGGAGCGGCAGAGGGCGCCACTGTCGCGGTAGATTACGGCAACTAATATCCGGCCACGTTAAAACAGTTTGTTTGATAGTACGACTGCAAAGTTTGGCCGGGATAGCAGGTTCGAAGGAACGACGAGTACGACGAAACAGTCGTAATTTGTGTCTGGCCTTGTGCCTTAAATGAGTATCGAGTAAGAGTATTCGTCAAGTTCTACATCGTCGATAATGGACTACTGGACGCCTTGGATCCTCGTCGTCTCCCTCCTCTCCTCCGTTTTACTCTCCGGCGGGGTCGAGCTAACCTTCGAATTACCGGACAACGCCAAGGAGTGCTTCTATCAGGAGATCGAGAAAAATGTTTCTGTCACCCTCGAGTTTCAGGTAAATGTTTGAAAGTTATAAAAAAAAAAAACAATCGCATATTAAAATTTGAATTTTTACAACGATCGGCTTATAAAATTTGCTCGAGGGATTTTTGTCTGTTGGGAGATTCCGGTGATTACATTTTTTTACACTCATCGTCAGGTCGTCACTGGAGGTCAATACGACATCGACGTCACGCTGGAAGCTCCGAACAAGGAGATAATATATCGTCAGGTGAAGACGCAGTTCGACTCCCACACGTTCCTGGCTCCGCTGAGTGGAGAGTACAAGGCGTGTTTCAGCAACGAGTTCTCGACGTTCTCTCACAAATTAGTCTACATGGATTTCCAAGTCGGAGACGAACAGACCCTTCCTGGACTGGAAGAACATGTCACTGTTATGACTCAGGTGATTTTTGTTTATTTATTTATTATGAATTTTACAGGTGAAGCCCTTTTTACAATATCGTTATATACGCATAACACGCATATTGTGTCCGTACAGAAATGGAATCGATACATAGGAAGAAGAAGGAATAATAATATGAATATGTGCGAACGGTTGTTGCAAAGGAGTTTGACTTGTAACGGAATTTTATACTCTTTGCATCGCGAAGGGACTTTGCTCGAGCCAGAAACGCTGGTTTCCCGGTAATTTTGTTATGTTGATACTGCAGATTCCTAGCTTGCAATCAGACACTCTCAATCTGCCTAAAGACCCGTGAAAATCAATATGCCCGATAATAAAAATATTTATTTTTTTTGAACATATTTGTATTCACTTATGAAAAATGACATTAAAGTCATGAAGTAAACTTCAAATTAATGAAACATTAATGTTATATCATATTAACGATGGGAAATTAATACTTTCTTACCTTGCTTAGCTCGGAGAATTTTTCACCTCAATATTTATAATTTTAGAGACTCAATTTTAATATGGGAAAGTTGTAACATTGGTTTTCAACATCACAATCTTAATTTGAGAAACAAATCATTCTTGCAGACCTCGTGAGGCAGCCAATAGCGAGCTGCCACTTCAATTGGCATTTCTTTCCCATTGGCTAATTAAACCGTGCATAGAATCTATACGAAAAACGATCTGTAACATTAACATATCCAGTTTGCCGGATGGCCGAGCAAAATCGAAATATATATACGAAATATATATTTTAAAAAACGTGTCAACCGGATTTGAGTAGTTAATGCGTATTTTTTTTTTCGTTTCAGATGGAATCGTCAGCGCAGGAGGTGCACAAAAATCTGATAAGCGTAGTCGACTACCAGACGTCGCACAGACTGCGCGAGGCGCAGAGCAGAAAGCGCGCGGAAGATTTGAACGAGCGAGTGCTGTGGTGGTCGGTTATGGAGACCGCGGCGATTCTCGTAATAACGGTGGGCCAAGTGTTGGTCCTTAAGAACTTCTTCACCGAGAGAAAGCCTTACCAGCGTCTATAGTGTGCTCACTTATCGTCTTGAGTCGCGCCCCAAATGCGTCTCCCGATCCGTGCAGTTTACGAAAAAAAAATTACTCAACTTTACTGGGCGTTTCACGAACGATCGAGACAGCCAAATACATAAAAAAAAGAAAAACCAAAAATAATTAAAAAATCGCAGGATCGTGAACGCCCCGAATCTCCGAACGTTCGCTCTTTCGGGTGAGCTGATATGAAGAGTGCACTGCGAACGTGAAAAAAATCGACGAAGAACTATCGAGAATAACTGTTTGCGATCGCAGTGTGTTTCGAGAGCGGTAGAATGTTTGTTTATGATCAACGACAGCGTGTACGGGCATTTTTTTTGTTAATACGGGTGTTGCTACGCGAATCCCGGAGAGGAGGAACAACTCGTCGCTGAGCGGACCCCAGGCTCATCGTCAACAGAACTCCGTTACTTCCTCGAGAACTTTTACGTTACTGTAGTGCTGGAAATGTCGCGTAACGGCCCCCTCGGCCGACAAACGACGGAATCATGTTTTCATACTGTGCACATGTAATATAATTAATTTGAATTAAAACGTTTGTGTGAAGTACCCTTCGCTTTCTCTTGCCACCGATTTCGACGAATTATCCGCTTTACTGCTTTTTTTTTGTTCCGCATGCAAATATGTGCACAGTTTCGTTTCGACGTTCCATCGAGTCACGTGACTTTCTTTTTAAGTCTCGACCGCCCGCTGAGGCAAAAAAACGGAAGTTGTGATTTTGTTGTTCCAGTTTTTGTCGAAACGGCTCAATGTCTCTTCACATAATTTGGCACGCTAGTTCTGTGGATGTCGGAGAGTGTTCTTAGCGAAAGATTAGGAAAATAAATGTGGAGTAGCAGAGATAATTTACTTCGAAAAAAATTAGTCAAAAGCCTATTCAGATACATCGAAGGCCGGCTGCCATTATCTATTGCCTTAGCGATTATTTGTCGTCTGCTATTTAAAAAAATGTAGCTGTGTGCTATACTATACTGCATTAAATTGACTCGCGTAGTGTAACTAATGTGTTTATATAGATAAAATTTGTTTAAGCGTGTTTTTAGATTTATTATCAGTTATAACGTGAAGGTCTCTAATCTCCGAAGGTTCAATTTTTCAGGCGAGCCGATAAAGCGCGCGGCGAGCGAGAAACATCGACGAAACTTGTTTGGGAATGGTGCAATGTTTATTGTCGCCATATGCCCATATTAAAGCAAATATGTGCACAGTCTCGTTAAATACGGTCTCGAAAAACGATGTCCTTAACGCGTGTCTCGTTTCGACGCTGTACCGAGCGTGACACGTGTCTCGCTCGTGACGAGTGGAGTTACGAGCCACGAATACAGAATTCTTAAAAGCTAACATCGAGCAGAACAGCCGCGTAGGAAATGCGTGTCACCGCGACAGGCGGTGCGTTAGCCCCGAGTCTAGTCGCACGGCGAATTTCAGTGATGGAAGTATATGCGGGTAATCCGAAAAATGCGCTCATCGATTATCCCTGGCCAAGTCGTTAGCGCAGTGCTAGGTGCAGAGACGGGCGCAAGCGGGCGTAATCGCTTGAAACCGATTCTCCGTCTGTCACCACAAGCCGGTCTCAAGGTCACCCTGTCGTACCAACTGAGTCGGTATAACTGATTAAAAAATACACCGTAATAAATACATTGTAAATTGAATGTTCTGGAACTTGAAATTTGCTTACATTAGTCACAGTAATTGAAGATTGATAGTACTTTGCGTAAAATAAAAATACCAGATATTAAAATTACGAATCTTGACTGAAATTTACAAAAATTTTAATGTACAAATTGCAACGCACGTGTGTTTGAAATTATAGAAACAATTTATGTAAAAAAGCTTCCATATTAAACTTTGCAACATATTTGCATATAGGGCAGTACAAGCCGAGACTTTAAACCAATTTAAAAATATTTTTATGTGATCTTATATTATATAGAAGCAGATCTATAAGTGGAAACTTAAATTCTGTAAACATTAATAATAATAATAATAATAATAATAATAATATTTTTAACATATTTCCAACATCGAAATCTTATTTCAAGGATTCGAAAATTGCGGATCGCTAGCTACGCGCTTTCGGACAAATAGAGTCATGGTTCGTACGATCGAGGGTTCGACGGTCGAGGGTTCGGGCAATCGAGATTCTACTGTCTACTAAAGTTAATTGGACCCTCGCCTCCTCCAGAGATGCTTGTAGGTCGCTCGGATTATCGCCGATCATTAGCGTCCTTATTACCTCTCTGCACCGACTTATCTGTACAACGCTCCTCGCTTCTCCACGTGCTGTCGTCTCGTCGTAGTGTGTTGCATGTTCCGATGTATTTGCCACACAAATGTCAGAGTCTTCGCTCGACATTATCGTCGGTCGGGCAGACGCCGTCTTACATTTTGCCGCGTGACCGTTCGAATTGCCAAGGGGCCGTCGCACCGGTCGTGTTCCTTGTCGATCTAAGTTCGCGGCAACGGGGAGACTTTCCGCCGATTCTGCGATTTCACAATCCCGAGTGTGTCTCGCGTGCCGATCTCCGGGCATTCCATTCACGAGTCAACAACTCGCACAGTGGCCTCGATCGATTGTTTCGGCGAAGAGATTTTGCCACCGCGGAGGCGGGGGGGGGGGGGTCAGCTGACACGTACGGACGAGTCTGCTCCTTCGCAATGTTTAGCCACACCAAACGGCTGATAGTCGAAGCTTCCAGTATACGACAATTGTTTTAACCTTAAAAACAATTGATTTATCAACTGTTGTTCGATTGTTGATCATTCGTAAACAAAATGTTAAAATAAGTTGGGCGCCTTTTTTAACCGCCATTTTTTTTTTGTAGCTTAGTCTTTCAACGCAAATGAAATGGACCTACCACAGCCGTTCTTTACCATTATTAATCGATAACTGTTATTAATTAATTATTGAAAGCAAAATGTTTGAATAAATTGGCGGTTGTTGTAATGGCCATTTTTTGTAGGTTAGTCCTTCGATACGAACATTCTCCCCATGCGAATAGTCGCGAACCGAAAGAGACTCAACACAGTCGTCCTTTACGATGCCCGACAGCGCAAGCCAAAGGTGCAAAAAAAGTCAATCACACCTTCTGACTTCCATTTGATTTATTATTTAATTCGCAAAGCTAGACAAAGAGTTATATGCATACTCGCGAAGATTCTCGAGTTTCATAACGATGAATTACGGTAAAGGCCATGTCGCGTCTGATTCGTCCTTTCGTGCGACGACGACGGCGACAACGATGGCGTTACGTGCAACTTGTATTATAAACGCTCGTGAACGGTAACGCGTTACGCAGTCCAGGGTCGCAAAGGCCACACAGCCGCGGATCGAGGCAATGAACGAGAATTATCGCAGTATCGAAGCACTTTGTATTCGATGTTTTTCTACAACGACCGTGCACGCGCACTTCCGGTTCTCTGGTACGGATTCTTACCGAAAAACGGACCGCGCGCATGCGCAGTCGTTTTTATTTAACGCTTTGGATTTAATGCCAAATGTTTTGAGAAAAACAAAAAAGGAATTTTCACGTTTCGTAAAAATGATCGCATCGAGAACTACAAAGCACTCGACGATGCTATTAATGTGAACTTTCAGGGCTCGACAAAAAAATTAATAATTGCCCGCCGGTAACATTCGTACGGCGCGCGAACGAAAACACATCGTTGCACTACGAGCGTCGTTAAATTACACATTAACGATTTCGCTAGTCTCTTGAGTTACGAGGAAAACGAGAAAATATTATTTCATATGCATGTCTCGAAGCGAAACGATCTCACGAGCGGCGAACGGATCGGCGAATAAAAATTGCCGTGTAATTTTTCAACGACCTTTCCGAGGTGGCTGGCGCAAAGTAGCGCAAGCGTTACGCTATTAATGGCGAGCGTATTTTTCATACGCTCGTAATTTGATAAAGGTCAAGGTCTCCGTGCAGCAAACAGTGTTGCCTTACTTCTGCGATATCCGTTTCTCGTCCGCGAAAACCTGAGAGACTTTCCCTGGGTATAACGCCCTGTTACAATTATTATGCACGTTACATTGCGCACGCTTGAAAGTGCATATTTATCATGCTATTACACCGTGCGCATAATTATTTTTTAATACCGCCGGAGCGTGCTCGATGGTTATTGAAATTCCTTTCTAACTCGATTTTCAGGCTTCGGGCCGTGAATTAATTAACACCGTGAATTAATTACCTACTGACTTTAAGGATGCATCGCGCATACATTCCCAACCAAAAGTTTAATTCGAGCAAAATTTTAGTACTTCGCGATATGCCAAAAATTTGGAAAAAAATCGACCGTATCAATTATTTCGAGACCTTTAAGTCCTGCATAATAATAATGAGAAAAGATTGTCAAAAAATTATTTACAAAATAAATTCTTTAAACAAAATCAGAAAAACTTTTTTCTCATTTTGAATGAAATCCTTGATTTTTTTAGAATTCGTATGATTTTTTCAGAATTTTCTTACATTTCAACATTTATTTTTCGAAAATTTGAAATGTTTATGTAAAAGCACTATTAAAGTTGGCACCATATTAATGTGAAAATTTGAACACTTCCTATTGGTATGAAAATCTGCAAAAATCAACTGTATTAACTGCATTAATGTTGATTTTTTTTTTATTTTTATACCAACCGGAAGTGTTCATAATTCTCACTGAATCTCATTTTTGGCTGGGAATGTACGTATGAGGCATCCTTAATGGAACGCTTAGTTAAGAATCGAAAAAAAATGCTTGTTATTGTTCCGACGGTTACAGGAGACTAGGATTTCTACCACCAAACAAAAAGGTAACATTTCGTTATCTATTTCGCACTCATACTTAACTCGACATATGTACATGTATAGAAGGATCCTTGCGAACCGAGGTGATGATCTTGGTTCCATGACCGCGATCGACCCGGTTCAATGGATTGCGCAAAGGGGTTCGCGTTGCGACTGCACCCTTCACTGTATTTTATTGCAATGCGCTGAATGTTGCAGAGGCATGCCCGATGATGGAGGCAGTCAGCGAGTGAAACTCGCGAATGAGTAAAACTTGTAAAACGGACGGCGAGCCATTAAAGGTGATTTTTTTTACTTAGGACGAGGACGCGTTCCGCCGGTCCTTCCATGCCGTCAGATCCATCGCGCCGTGCAAGTACGTCCGGCATTCGGTCATTTCGTTTCTGAAATAAAGCAATATTTTTTGTGAAAAGAATTCCTAGTACGGGTAAAAAAAAAAAAAAAAATGAATCTTAAATGGTTGAACGAACAAAAAAGTTACTCACAGAAAGGGATCTTTCAGAATAAACGCCCGCGGTTGGACGCTTCTGAGCCTGTCGCCGTTGTCGCACAAAATTTTAGCCATCGTCGACTTGCGGATTTCCTCGAGCTGCTCGATGGTAAAGGATCCTGGAAGGTTGCCGTTCTCATACCAGTATCGGTCGCCTGCAAACGAAAGCGGATTGGAAAAGTTTTTAATACGACCACATGAGGGAATTAAAATTTATCGTAAAAAAGAAAATTACCGAGTCTGGCATTCCGGAACGTTCGTCCCAATAGACAGAGGAACGTCGGTCCGACGACGGATCCTTCGACGGGTACTTCCGACAGTGCGCCGGTAACGAGATCTATATCCTCCACATTTCTGTAATCCGCATAATTTAATTTAATTTATTTGCCGGATTTTCACTTTTACAATCAGAATATAATATATAATAAGTCCTAAGTATTAGAGGTCCAGAGTAACGAGTTAGAAAATTTGAAAAAAAAAAAATTGAACCACTTATTAGGTATTCGGTCGAAATTAAAGGTCGACGGAGAAGCAAAATGTACCGAAACTGTCTTTACTAATCCCGGAACCTTCTACGCTTCCTTTACGACATGATCAATATACGAGGTCGTTAATCGCCGCTGTCCGCTCTAAAAAGGTGTTCCCTATTTTAATAAAATACGGTGTACCCTATTTTACTAAAATATGGTGTATCCTATTTTAATAAAATACGGTGTACCATATTTTAATAAAATATGGTGTACCCTATTTTAATCAAATACGGTGTACCCTATTTTAATCAAATACGGTGTACCATATTTTAATAAAATATGGTGTACCCTATTTTAATAAAATACGGTGTACCCTAATTTACTGATATCCGCTCGAGCCGAACACTGCGAAAATCAAAATGTGTTCACAGTGGTTTACACCGTGGTGACTTTAGATTTGCTTGGATTAAGTCCCATGCAATTGTCTTCACACCATAATATCTCAATCGTCAGGTCTACTTGCAACGATTCACAGTTGCAATCATCGGTAGTAACATCAAAGCGGTAAAATTACTCAGTTGTTGTGTAACAGTATCGATAATTGCGGTATCGCCAATGAAACTAATAATATGCGACGCGGATAAGTCCTGTTCTCCGGAGGAATTCTCAGTAGGACGATTATTTATCGATTAGATAACGTAACGTAAAATGCAATGCAAATGCATACCTGTACACACCGCTAAGCCTCTCTATAGTCGTCCGAGAAACGCTACCCTCGAGATCGCGGAAACTCTTCACTTCCGGGAGCTCGCAGAGGGATCTCCATCGGACGTAAGGCGGCAACCCGTGATCCCTGCCTTGCTGTATGACCTGTGCCGCGTAATCGACCGCCACGTCGCTCGTTTTCCCATCGTGAAAGTATCTCTCGAGAAGTATCTCGTTCAGACCCGGTGGCAATGGCTTCCTGGAATGTCCAGCTGTCTCGAGTAATATAAAAAATTATTTAAATTTAATAATATGTTTTTTTTTATAAATAATGTATATGTAAATTTGTTGTTAAAATATAAATATGTATCGTTTCAATAATTCAACAAAAAAAAAAAACATTTATCCATTAAAGTGAAATGAAACTTCCTCGAGTGTAAAAAGTTAGGAATTTTTCAGGTTGAAATCGTAACATACGGTTTACCATTTTTCGCGAAAGTGCATTACTAAAATGCAATGAAACTTTCAGAATAGTACACAGTAAAAAGTAATTTCGTAAAACAGCAATGCGAAATTTCGTTAAACAAGTAACAAACGAGTTTGTCACTTATTTGATTATACGAACCTGTCCTTTTATTTCCCGTGTCATTGACAATTTTAGTTTGAACTTTTGTATGTAAAACTAGAAAATTAATAAATAAAAAATTTAGAGCGTTTGTGGACAATAAGTTGATGTAAAAAGTACAACCTTTTTGTACTGTGCAGAATGCGCAAACCTCTTTCGTTCTCGATTCGAATGAATGAATAAAAGACAATTTCTTTTTATTTTACGACGATTTTCAGTCGCAAATTTTGAGTGCGATCTTTGGGAACGCATTAAAAATAATATTAGCTGACCTGTCGCACCGGCGATCAATCGATCGATAGCCCCAGCCTCGTAGAGCTCCTGAGGCGCATAGAAAGCGGAGAGCAGCGATCTCTCGCCGGACTTGGAGGGAGACCGGGTGTCAACGAGGTCGAGAGTCTTCGGTGTGAGGGCGGCGACGAAGAAGAGTCCCGCCGATGCGGCGGCGTTGGCGATCGTCGCGTCGATCCGCGAATCGTAGCCTCGAAAGTAACCCCGTCTCGTTAAGCGCAAGTCGAATCTTCGAATACGCCGTGAATGAAACTTCAACGGAGAAGGTTGAGGGAGAAAGAGAAGGGGGAAGAGCCGGTCGAAAGATTCTCGTCAAAAAAACATCACAATCATTTTTTTTTCCAAGAACCGATAGAGTGCAGCTTGAAAATGTGCAAAAAAAAATTGTCGCTTCTGGCGTTTATCGGTAAGAACTCAATACTTTTAAAATTTATCGACTACAAAAATATTGTAATGGGCGTTAAAGAGTTCATGTCCATAAAATTGATTTCTCTGCCACGTACATCGATTATAATATCGATCTCCAATTAAATAAAATATCGATCTTTAATTAGATTAACTATCGATCAAAATATCGATCTTTAATTAGATTAACTATCGATCAAAATATCGATCTTTAATTACATTAAATATCTATTATATTATCGATCTTCAATTAAATGAAATATCGATTATAATATCGATCTTCAATTAAAGACCTTACCTTTCGAGATTCCCTTCGCCGAGTATTACCGGCAGAAACTCGTTGTACGTTATGTGCTGCATCTCAGCAATGACGACGCGTCGCGCCTCCTGATAGAGCATCTCGTCGTCCCAGTGAGGATTCAGTAGTTCCAGTTGATCGGCGACTCGGTTGTGCTCGCGAAGGAAGAGCACGTGCATCAGAGCGAGACCGGGATGTTCGTTGATGCGCGAATCTCCGCTGAAAAAACAAGGAAGCGCCCTGCTGTCGGATCTGCAGTTCCCCGAGGTCTTCGAGGGCATCGGGAGATTCTTTCGCTGGGTGTTCAACCGGCCATCCTTGCCGGATCTGAGGGCTCTAGCTATCTCTTCCGAGTTGCCGTAAATCGTCGAGAGATCGAGATACGAGGAGGCTTGGTTTATCTGCTGTCTCGGACCTAAACATCCCTTCACGGGGTATCACAACAACCGTTATCTTACGAAATAGCAAAATAATTTTTTTTAAAGCTATGTTAAATTAAAAATAATCGATTCAATGTATAAAAATTGGGGGCTGGAAAGTATGGAAAACTGGTTGGAGAATAAGAGAGGAGAGGAGGTGCGACTGTAAGTGAATGATCAATTCAAGGGAGTGCCTGTGAATGAGAGACAATTTGAAAAATTAGTTAAAAGAAAGGAATTCGAAGTAAGATAAGTAATGAGATAAGTGAAAGAAAATTAGTACATTGGGCTAAATATACAGGGGCAAAGTGTAAAAACCCTTAGACTATACAGAAATAATTAATAAAACAATATCTATCTGTATAAAAAATTGAAAATCAACATAATTAATAAAAAATTAAATACGATTAAATTTATTTATTTTAGTTAAATGAATTATTAATTAAATATAATTAAATGAATATTTTATTTTGTTATTCATTTATTATTTGTTTCAGAGCTGGGCAGTACTTCAAGTACTAAGTACAAGTACTTTTTGAGTACACGCTCGCATTGCGGAAAAAAGAGAAGGGGACACTTTTCGTTCTTTTTATATAAATAACAATTAGTTTAGAAAAAAAACGAGAAGGGACCAATGTCAATGTGGATAATAAAAGTACATAATGGTATCCAGTACATTAGGTGAAATTCAAGGACATTCCAGGACTTTTTGAAGGAAAAATTCAAGGACTTCAAGGACCGCCGGCCACCACGTGCACATAGTCCATCTCACCTGAAGACTGTTGCCGGGATGCGGCGCCGACCTCGAGTACTCCATGCAGCCGATCGAGTTGTCCGCCTGAATGGGAAAGCATTCCGGATGAAAGTTATCGTAGTCGACGTCGCAGCATTTGAGTCTCGCTCCGCCGGGCAGTTCCATCCTCGGTGTGTGCGCCAGATCGTTGGCGATGAATTGTCCGAACATAGCGGTGAGCGCCATGAGGTACGGATGCTTCAGATCGGGTCCTCCGGAGTGGACCTTCGAGGAGACGTCTCTGGCGCTGGGCAGGGCAGTTCGAGGCAGCGAGACGCCGTCCTGGTACTCGGGAGGCAGCGCTCTGGCATAGGCCTCGAGCGCAGCGCCCCACGTCGGATGCAAAGCGTTGTTGCATCTTCCGGTGTGCGTTCTGTAGGTATTGCCGACGTGGTTCTTGCACTCGACGCTGCTCTTCGCGTAGGCGCTCGCAGTGTCGGTGGAACAGAGAAACGTCCCTACCGACGGCAGCAACGAGGCGGCATCTTTCGGCGACATGTGCAGCGCCTCCACGATCATCATCGCCATCGTCTCGCTGCGCAGAGCCCGGCGCGAGAGGTTCTGCGCAGCTTCCGTCATTTCGTGCGATGCGCCCAAATACCAAGATGGCGAGCCCTGACTCAAGCGGGTTCGCGAATTCAGTATCGCCTCCTCGGTCTTGTAGTATTTCTCCATCGAGACGTTCGTTCGGATGTTGAGATCCTGCAGCATCCGCGGTGGCAGCGTCGTGCATTGGGACACGGCGGCGAACGTTAGGACGCTGGAAAACCATGGAAGAGACTCTCGTCAAAAACTGTAGGGGAATTGTCAGTTATAGCCCTAGCGGGGTCGGTCACCGTCAAAGGCCACAGTGGTCAACACCAAGAACACTACAGTGGTTTATCGTTAACATCTTACTGCACAAACCACTGTGAAAACCACAGGCCCAACGTTCCTGGTGGGTTTCTAAATAGACACGATCCAGGCCATCGTACAAACAATCGTCGGATTAAAGTCGAGTGAGCTTGCAACATGGTGGTTTTTATTGTAAGAACTACCGCTCAAACCACCTTCCGATTAAAGTGAAGGGAGCTTCGGGGTCAGTGGTTTTACTATCGAAATCACTGTACAAACACTATTTGGATCAGCTTAAAGTACGGTTTTAAACGGATGAGATCAAAGTTTATTTCACTTTGAAACCACCGTTGAATTTTTCGTTGAGGGCGCCGTGGAAAGCGGCGTCGGATTTGCGTTATTTCATACAAATTGAAATTTTCAAACGGCTTTGAGTCTTATCATTTCCGATCGGGTGTTTTCAAACCCGAACCGTCTTAGAAGATAACAAAATGATCATTCATAAAGTTTTGACGACAATTCATGTTCATGTATATCTAATTCTAATTCACATTATGTACATCGCCAAACCACACGTCTCAAATATTTAATCGACCGCTAAGACGTCACGTTGGCCAATCATCATTATTAACCTGTGCGCTTGCGCAGTGCTGTTTACTTCCGCGTATAAAGTTCGCTTCATCGCACTCGTATCGCAAAGTACTATTACTACTCCTATTTCCAAAGTGTTGTTTATCAAGACGCTACCGGGTCTCCTGATTGTCAGTTCCATCTATCGTATGGGTCGCGAATTTGATTCCATCGATAGAAAGGCTTGACCGCTCTTGAACCCATCAATTCATTTGGCATTCAGGAACACTCGCTCGTCAGAGCAGCATTGAAGAAGCAAATTGAAGAACTATTTCTAAAAAAAATCGCCTCGGGCATATCCCGGTGAATTATATGGACCGGGATAAATAGAAAGACATACGTCCATCAATCTATCGTACCATCAATCTCATGTCTTCGAGCCCTCACTTACACTCGATTTGCGGCGTACAGGAGGCATCGACCTGCTCAGCTCCCAAAGATCGTCCGAGCCAAGTGATCTTAATTAGCAAATGTTAATTGAGCATTGAAGTAGAAGGCAATTAGTGTATTTCTCTGTCGTGACGTTTGAACGAATAATCAGCGATCCGGGATCTTTTGGCATACGCGAAGAGGAGCTTCGAGCGGGCAAGGTCACGTGGTTAGGTTACGTACCTTGAGCAATTCAGCCGGCCTGAATTATTCGTGACATTTGTTTCGCGATCGTCGTCTAGATAATCTACTCTTCTACACCTCAATTATTTCTCTGCAGGATGTTCGTAGCTGAGAACGTAACTGGGTTAACATTCCTAGTGAATACATTTTTATTTTTTACGACAGTCATTCGACAAATTACCGGCGAAGTTTGTAGGTTACGCGAATTGGGAGCGAACAATTTTATTGTGGAATTACGTAAGGCCGATTGCGAAACAAAAGGCGACCGTAATGGTATTGATGCGGCAATGGGGCTATAAAAATCTTTTTGCGCGATGCCTTTGTCTTCGAACGGTTATTTGCGGTGTAATGTTATCTCTCGATGAACATCGATAAATCATCGAGAATGAAATTTTTTTGCCCTCGGGCGTCGGACACGCGAACTAGATGGCGGTCCCACGTGACAATCTTTATTCGCGTCTTTTACTGCCGAGAAGATAACGGGAATTACGAGGCGTTTTTCTTTTTTTTTCTTGCTACTGTACTCATTATACAGCTTCTGGGAAGAATATAATTACGCCGTATATTTATGAGATCCAATACTCCACGAAACCCGTTTTTAGCGGCCAACGCTCGAACGTTTTACGAGAAGGCGATATAGTACGTCGTGCGCTCGGGCTCTCGCGGCGCGATGAGAAATACGATTGAACTGGCGGAAGAGTTCCATTCAGGGCAAAGACCTTTCGAGTCTGTCAAAACAAAACTGCGACACAACTTTGCCTTTATTAGGAATAACGGTTAATTTTTTTTTTCCATCCTACGAATTCGGAAAGAATAATCATAATGAAATATCATCAGCTTTAATAAATGTCATCCGTCGCTGAATTTACAGTGGAACTTTGCCCGACTCTATTCCGTGCAAATTAAAGTTTGGCTTGTATATAAGACTCTGCTTTGTGTTCTGGCGATTTCTGATTATATGGGTGTTTGAATTATCCGGTGCAAATCCGTAACAATCCAATACATAAGTAAATAAATGAACAATATATTTTCTAATTAACATTGATTAACGAATAACCATAACTCTATTGCATCTTGATACAGTACCGCGTACTCGTTCGATTTGATTTTTAGATAACGAATAATTGAGCTAATTTCCATGAGAATAAAAGAAGCTAAGTGGGTATGTGTACCGAGCGTAGGCGCAAGTGTCTTCTAGGGTCTTGCGACACTGTTTTTAACCGGGTACCATCGTCGCCTTTCTACGATGAATAGAACTTGCCAGGATGTTGTCATTAGCACCTTTACAGTATTATGAAGAATGACTGAGTCCTGTATCGTGTCACAGTCGACGCAATTGCGCAATTCCGTCTCTTGCACAGAAAAAAAACAAAACGCCGGTTTTCACCTTAGGTTTAACTTATCTCATATAATTTGGGCGCGAAGGATGTTACATTGTTACCGGATCAGGTCGTCATGCTCCGACCTTACATCACATTTATATTTACATTTCATTCTTTAGTGTCGTTGAGCAATCGCGATCACGCGATAAAAAAAAATGGCACCCGAGGCCCTGCAAGGATTCTTCGCAGGCGACGCTCAACACCAAAAGATTTCGATTAACGTTTGCACGCTATAAAATGAACTTGACTTTAAAGCCGTTGCGAAATGATTTACGATCCACCCATTCTCGGCAGCTCCGCGTCGGCGGCGCGCGGGGCAAAATGGACCGCTTCTATAATCGCATAGAGACTTAGCGTTATTTATTTATCTAAGATATTAAGATATTATTATTTTTTTAACTTAAGTGGACACGACGAGAAACAAAACATTCGGCGAGGTCTGCAGAGCGCTCAACGATATATACAATCGTCCCAACACCCAATGACATTTAGCACTCGTGACCCTCGATCTCCTCTGCTTGTTTCTCTCTCGGCACCGAAGATTCCAGTTATTCGATCCGTTACAGCGGCGCCTCGAGTTTTATCGCTAGCCCCATTCATTCTTATGAGCTCCGTGTTTGACCCGCTATCCCTCATGATCACACTCTCGGGGCCCGACCTCGACGAGAGGTCCGACGCGGCGAACCCAACGCGCGTGCGCGCGCGCTCGCCCGGAGGAGAGTTGACATTTAAGGATCCTTCCTGGTTCCCTCGTGACTTCCTTACGCAAGCGGCTGCAATCCCACGCTTAAAGTTCGTCTCTCAGACCCGATTCTTTTATTCTCTCGATTTCCGTTTGGCACACGACACACCCTGCCCGGTCATCTGCAGTTATCGTTTCACTATTGAAGGACGCCATCTTGAATTTTGGGCATCGCCGTGCCAGAAACGTCTAAACCGATAGGCAATGATAATAAATCGATGTTCTAGGACACATTTATTTGTTTTTGAAATTCATAGAGATAAGTCTGTAGATCCATAAAGGTTTTGTTTTTATACAAAGCGCAAACCGGGAAATCCTAGTCGCACAGCCTATTTCGCTGTCGTTTCACTACTTAAGAACGCCATCTTGAATTTTAGACATCGCTGTGCCAGAAACGTCTAAATCGACCCGCAATAATAATAAATCGATGCTCTAGGAACATTTATTTGTTTGTGGAATTCGTAAAGACAATTTTGTAGCTTTGGAAACATATTTTCAATGCATACACATGAAAACCGCAAGATCCTAGTTGCCGGTATAAAATAAACATAAAGACTTCGAACAGCGTGTGCTATGAAGATATTTAATGTCGGTTCAATAACCGTCTCCGCACGCTCAGGCGTTACGTAATTGTTAAAGACTTAAAGAAAGTAACTTGCATGTTGCCGCACCGAAGTCGATACTGTTTTCGGTATAAGTCAAGGCTCGCATAGGACACTTGAACTGTGGGAGGTTAGAACGATTTACAAAGATGGTAAAAGGTTACTCATTAGCCTCCTCGCAGTCTAAGACGATCTTTTCTAGCCTGTCTTCGGTATGTACAGTTCTCGGGCACTTTGTAATTAAACTCTTATAAACGCTCGTATCTTCGTGTTTTCTTTGCTCGCTCGGCAGAAAATTTCGATGATCATTGCAAAGGTAACAAATATCAATGTTAAAAAAAAACCGTTCGATATTTCCTGCCGAATTAATTACCCGTTTTGCGTTCTTAGCAATTGTTGTGTACGACAATACAAAGGTTTGCATTGCAATGTATGAGTCATCGGCGAAATAACACTTCAACGTTAACAAATTATTTTTCCATCAGCATTTTTCGACGAATCTTTCTTACCGAACAGAGTTTAGGTTTCGCGTACTGGTAAAGTCGAAGCTCTCGCCAGCGCAAGCACGCGAAGGGACACAAAGCGAGCAAAGTTTCTTGTTTCCACTAATCAATTGTATCAAAAGCGGCCTCGAGTTTACTTCACCAACTTATTATCATCACTGTAATATGCATACAAAAAATGTAAGTATAAATAGATATAACGAGGCCGCAATTCCCTCGTAAAATAAGTGCGACGCGCAGACCAAAAGGACGTTTTGGTGCGAATTTTTTTAGACATAACCTAATTTGCTCGTTAATCGGCGACTGGTCAAGAACATCGACCGCAGTGCGGCGCTGTAGCTTGCCCTGTCCAGTGGCGCATCAATTTTACTGACCTGAACCGAGCTACAACAAGTGTTACAATAAATCGAGCCCAAAAATAAATCGAAGCAAAGTGTACTCACCCGATTATGCAAACACTCATCTCGCCGGTACGGTTTGCCGCGAGCGACGGTGAACTGCAAAACAATCGTACTCCTGTGGAAAACGATCGAGGGTCTCCCGACTGACAGTTGAAAACGACGCTCAACCGCCCACTGTGTAAATTCTTAAGTGCTGAACGGTCGTTAAGTATCGCGGTTACACCTACGATTAACAATGCAAAAAATAAAAAACAAAAAATAAATCTTTCATGAACGCTGGCGAGCGCACGCGAGGGCTCCGTGTGTGTCTCTCACGTGCCACTGTGAAGTTGCAACCGGTCGTGCTGGAACGACCGATGGCAAACCTGAACTAAGGCTCGCACTCGAACGAAAGTACGTTCGAGGCTGTTATGGGGCCCCGACATTACGGACTAAGAGTGGGGCCCCGACGGGATCGTAATCTAGCTGGTACAGCCTATCGAACATACCCGGTATTACAATCGCTCCTGAGAAGTCCTGAGAATTAAAAAAAATACTAATACGGTGTAATTATAGAGCCATCTAGCCATGAGACCTAACGGGTCCAGTTTCTCGATGGCCTGTAGGTATGCGTCGAGTTTCGCAGTCACGCGTGCGAGGTATGTGTATTCCATTTAAGAGTCAATGATATCTTCTACTCAAAGTCCTCAATTGAAAGGATGATGAGTTCTTTATGGTACCATTATTGGTTACGGCCACAGGACTGTGCCAGTAGCTGTAAGTCATCGATTACACATCAATTAATTTACGTAGATCGATTGGTAATAAAATCATAATCCGCATGCGAAAGGCACGATCTTGAGTTATGAAATAGAATTGGAATACCTGTTAGTTTTCTTTTTAGATATAAGTGAAAGAAATACTGATCATATTTGCAGAATGCAAAGGTCGTAAAAATTGGATTTCTAACAAAAAAAAAAAAATCAAAATCAACGAATCGGGTGGGGTTAATCGTTAATTGTTAATTAAAAGGATAAGTTTTTTATGGTACGATTGTTTCTTACGGCCAGGACAGTACCAGTAGCTGTAAGTCATCGATTACACATCAATTAATTTACATAGATCGATTGGTAATAAAATCATAATCCGCATGCGAAAGGCACGATCTTGCGTTATGAAATACAATTGGAATACCTGTTAGTTTTCTTTTTACATATAAGTGAAAGAAATACCTGATCATATTTGCAGAATGCAAAGGTCGTAAAAATTGGATTTCTAAAAAAAAAAAAAATAACGAATCGGTTGGGGTTAATTGTTAATTGTTAATTAAAAAGAAAAGTTCTTTGTGGTACGATTGTTGGTTACGGCCAGGACAGTACCAGTAGCTGTAAGTGATCAATTACACATCAATTAATTTACATAGATCGATTGGTAATAAAATTATAATTGTGCACGCAACAGACACGATCTTGCGTTATGAAATACAATTGTAATACATGTTAGATTCTTTTTTGTAGATATAAGTGAAAGATACACTGATCATACTTGCAGAATACAAAGTTTGTAAAAATTGGATTTCTAATAAAAAAAACAAAATTAACGAATCTGTTGCGATTAATCGTTAATTGAAAAGATGATGAGTTCTTTATGGTACGGTTGTTGGTTACAGTTAGGGCAGTACCAGAAGCTGTAAGTAATCAATTACACATGAATTAGTTTACATAAATCGATTGGTAATAAAATCATAATCCGCATGCAAAAGGCACGATATTGGGTTATGAAATACAATTGTAATTCCTGTTAGTTTTTTTTTGTAAGTATAAATGAAACAAACACTGATTGCATTTGAGGCATGTAAAGGTCGTAAAAATTGGATTTCTAAAAAGAAAAATTCAGAATTATAACGAATCGGTCGCGATTATTTAAGAAAAAATTTACGCTCGAATGTTTCTTATTAGAAAAACGAATGTGAGGCCGGAATAAATGTTTAATTGCCGACAACTGTGAGGTTTCTGTTCTGCCGCCGTAGCGATCTTAACCATGAATATTAAATTCTCGAGATTTCCAGCAATTTGTTTTGGTACGATGGAGAGGGTGATATGAATATTCAACGTGGAATAGAGCGGTCCCGATGATTCACGCATCTGTTGCGGATGAGCCGCGCCTCACTCACTCCGATGCCGCTATCGAGCACGGACACCCCGTGACTGCTCACATCCTTCGCCTTGTTTTTGCATAATATGTCTTGGGCAAGCGCTCGAGCGCCACAACACTATAGCTACACACAATCCAACGAGTCACGTGACGCCAATCGAAGATGTAGACTGTTACCATAACCAATCTTTAGTCCATTTGTATTTGGTAATCCCACACGAACTATGTGAGGAAAGAAAGTATTGCAATCCCAACAAAAAAATTCGATTGTCAGATTATGGTGTAGAAAAATGTTTTGCATGTTCACAACATTATATACAAAAGTTCGAGCGCCACAACACTATATACAAGACAACTAGTACACCCAATCCAACGAGTCATGTGACTTGAATCGAAGATGTAGATTGCTACCACAACCAATCTTTAGTCCATTTTTATTAGGTAATCCCATACGAACTATGTGAGGAGAGAAAGTAATGCAATCCCAAGACTATGGTCTAGAAACATGTTCTGCATTTCCCTAAATGCAATAAAAGCATTTTCCTATTCCTGTCTGTCTGTCCCGCCTGTAAGTACTATTTGGAGAGACTTTGGATCCCGGCGAAACTTGCTGTGGAATTTACCTCGCTTTATAAGCGTAAACAAAGTAATAAAAAAGTCGTGAATTTGTCGTCTCGACGACGGGAACCTTTCAACGACTTACGAACGTTGGCATTGAAGATTGTCAAATTCTAAGCCGTCTATTATGGCCGTAGCAGAGGATGAATGGCTTCCGTGTTTATTACAATTTTCCTCTATGACGAAGTCTCATAGGGAAAGATATTCACAAAATTGTAATAAATGAGAGAGTTACGTGCAAATTACTTTGCACATTGCCAGCATGTAAGGAGAGAAAGTATCGTAATTCCAAAAAATTCGATTGTCAGAAAACGTTTTCGATGTCCAGTAAACAATACTGAACATAAGTTACGTCGATAGCTGGTTAACCTAAGCCCTTCGAACTGTCCGATTATGGGGTCGCGTATGCAGTAACGCTTGTACTCATTTCCGGGCACTATATCGTCTGTCTTAACAAACTGCAAGATTACAAGTGTCGAGCTGCGTTCCCAGTACTTAAATTCCGAACAAATAAAGTCTGCACAGGAGTCTCCAACGACTGGGTCGTCTCCGAGCATTGGCTACTGCTGCCTTAACTTTTCAACGAGACTTTAGATCGCAGCTAAACTTACCGTGAAACTTACCTCGATTCAAGCGCCTAAAAAAATTATAAGAAATCCGAAACTTTTTCGTTTCCCAACGGGGGACCTTTCGATGACTTACGAGCGTTGGAAAGATCATCAAAGGCCAAGCCATTCATGATGGCCGTCGATGGCCGCAGCAGAGGTTATGAATTCCCGGCTATGAGTTCTTCGTCCCGAGAACATTTCGTCCGAGCACGCGGGGGGGTTAACAAGGCCAGTGGAGTTATTTCTACGATCGGACACGACTCGCGAATCGTTCCAACGGTCCCAGTCACGTGCATCGTGCTCGCCGAACCAACAGGATGTGTACGGTCGTCTACTCTCGCTTTACCGGTTTACGCGCAGTCTCGTACTATGCGCACTGGCGTCGCGATTACGTGCCGCGGTGTCTTGCACGTTTTTCCGAATGCATCGATCAACCGGCGGATTGATTTGCGAGATTTCAGATGTATCTCCACGCTTCTCACGTAATCGGGCCGTTTATTATACACTACCGTATGCGGCACATTCATTCACAAAGATTACCGTGCGCTTTCCTGGGTCTGCTTGCGTGGACGAAGATTTGCTGCACAGCAGTTGGACTCCCGCTTACCGAGCCTCTTCGCTATAATTCAATTATCTCGCTTGACATCAAAATTACTTTTCCTCTTATTCGCTCGACGCATCCGATAGACAATTTCGAGATTGGACGCCGATTAAATTAATTTCCATTATTTAGCGGCTTTTTTTTCTGTTTTGTTTTTTACGTCGACTTAAATATAATTCTTTTCTGTTGATGTGCGCTTGTTCCGGCAACGGCGGGATGGAAAGGCGACGCGTCTTCGACTTACAATTGCCCGTCGGGCGCAGAAATCCAAATGAGGCCAAGCCCGTTAAATAACGAAGATACTGAGACGAAAGTCGAGGCAGTGGCCACAACCGCCGTGTTTACTCGGCATGGGACCGGCAAGCGGAGTTCGCCTTAACCGTGGCACTCGACCCAGATCTTCACAAAGCACTCTCGATGCAACGTGGCATAGTCCTCTTAAGGTTTTTACGACCATTAAGGCGTGACATTGAATGGACGTGAAAAAATATGTTTCAGAACCGATCCTGTACAGAACAAGGTAATTAGGAATGCACAGGTACGCATGTTGCTACCGCGCATGCGCAAATAATGTTTTCGTCGTGATCAAAGAATTACGATTTATACCGTGCGATATTAAAATTTTGTCGGTAGAAACGCAAATTTTTACTCACACGAAAAATTTTACATTTTATCATTGCTTGTGTTTTTCTTTCTTTTTTTTTTCAAAGACCGAAATGTATAAAGATCGAAAAATCGTAGGACATTTCAGGGTGCTCGATTATGAATTTTTTTATCATTCTCGATCTTCATATTTAAATTGTTTTTTTTTTTATTCCACCGTCAGGAAACCGAATCGTTGCGTAATTGTGTAATTGCAATGCCTAAGGGATTTACAATGCCTTCTAGGATGGTACGTCGTCCGTGTTGTCGAGAACTGCCCCGCTGTACGCCAAGTCCCAGTAATGCTCGACTTGGTGCTTTTTAAAGTGTTCCCGCGCCATTTTTTCAATGGGGCATACCTTGAACTTCATTTCACCAAAATGACGCTGCTTGCACGTTCCCTTCCACACTAGGACGCATCTGTTCGCGACGTCGTTCCCGTCGTTGTCCTTCACTATGTCCTCCTCCCACTTTATACGGTGCATCATGAGGCGCTCGTATTTGCTCAATTGCTTCGTACCACCCTCGACCACTACGACGTTGCAGTCACGGAAAAGCATCACGCAACCGCTCAGGTACAACTGCTTCGCGTTAGCTTCTACTTTGAACTTCTTCGACGCGTTGTTTATGAGATCTCTTATTCTGTAAAAAATAAAATAAAAAAATCAAAAAATCAATTCCATTACTCTGTGCGGGCTTGATATTGCTTAGGGTGGTCCTTAAATTAAACATTTTTTAAATTTTACTGGACCATCCCGTTCTATCGTGAGGAATGAAATAAAAATACGAAATTAAAGCATTTTTACAGGTCGCTACCGGCTATTTAAAAAATTAAAAACTTCGGAACATCTAAATTTAAAGTCATAATGAAATATTCGAGATTTCCTTGGAGCCAGCCCACACTTTCAAAGTATAACGAATTATACGTTATGTATCGCGTTTGTAATTGGGCCCAGCGCGTAAATATACCAATAAAATGAAATAAGAAAAAACTCTGCGAAATCCCTATGAAATCGACGCATTTTTAAAGGTCGCTACCGAGGGATAAAAAAACAAAGCTTTCGACGATTATAGCTAATAGCTGCCACCCTAATGTTGCTATTGCCATATAAAAAAATTGCCAACCTATAAACAGCTACATGAATGCCGAGCGACGTGTCCTCCTTCAGTTTTCGAGCCTTCTTTTCCCGCCGCTGATCGGCCGTGAGCCGTCTCGCGGCATTCGCGTCCTCGTGCGCTTTGAGCCTCTTAGCCATCTGCTGCCGCACGTGCGCCTCGATTTTCGTAGGATCTTGAACCGCCTCCGTACCGAGAACCCTCATCAGATTCGATATACGTAATTTCGGCTCCGGCGGCGGTTCCAGGCCCAGGCGTATCTTCTCCTGCTCCTCCTTCCACGCCTCTCGACGATTTTGCCGACGGAGCTTCTTCCGTTCTTTCTTCGTCAGGAAGACCGGCATGTAGACGGGCTTCAGCGGATCGGCTACGGAAAGAAATTTAAATGAATTATTCAATAACCCTAGATAAAATTAAAGGTTCGACTTTCTACAAAAAATAAAAATCCACATATCGTTGTGTGGATAATTGAAAAAATCGGTTCTCCATTTTCGGCTCACTGTTATAGTACTTTGCGATACAAGTGCAGTAAAGCGAACTTTATACGCACGCTGTCAAGTGAGTCTTAATTCGCACGACTTACTTCACAGTCCGCGGTTGATGTGCGCTACTCCGCACTAGTATCGCATAATATTTTCTTCAACGAATGCAGGAGAAGTGCTTCTCCGTGGTTGCTGATTGTGGCGCTGTACAGCCAGTGAGCGTAAAGTACGAGACGCGTGCGTAAAGTACGAGAACCGTGCGTAAAGTACGAAACCCGTGCGTAAAGTATGCGGCGCGTGCAATAAAGTAAAATCGGCCCGATGAGCGCATGTGTCGGGTATTTATAGTACACTTGGCTGTAAAGCTCCACTTTCGCCACTCTCGGCGGGCACGAAAAGTAGCGCTTTTCATGCATCAGTTACATAATAGTATATTATGCCACAAGGGAGGAAAGTGCGTCTTTTCACCGAGTGTGAAGTTTGATGCGCGAGCGAAGCGAGAGCAGAAATTCACACGAGGTGAAAAGGTACTTCCTCCCTTGTGCCATACGATATTTTTTTTCCGACTTCGTTAAAATAACTACATTTCTTGCGTCGCAAAATCATGATATTCGCCAATGACCATTTCTGCCCGGGGAGTAATAGAGCTTGCAGAGGGAGCAATTAAATTTTACTGCGCATGCCCACAGGTTAATAATGATCATCGGTCAATAATAGGCTATTTTCCGCCCGTATTGCACGCAAGAAATGTCATTATTTTGGCGCAGTCGGGAAAAAAGATCTATCCGTCACGGTAACTCAACACTTGTTCGGTATTGAGTTCGATTAAAAGTCCACTTACTTGGCGGTCTCATTTGCGCCGGATGCTCGACCAGATTGGTGATTACTCCGGGCTTTATGGAAGGATCCTCGCCGTCGGCGGGATATCCTCCGGTCAGTATGACCGAATCCCACCATTCGACGGTCGGTACCTCCTCGTTCTGCGCCTCGGTCGTCGGTGCGATCAGAGCCAACTTCGTCGCCGAACTTATACCGGTCTTTCTCGCTATCTGGCTGATCTCGTTCTGGAGTTTCTCCAGTTGCGCCTTCACGCGAATTCTGTCAGCGATCTGTTGAAACTTTCCCGGCTCGTGAAACTTCAACGCCCGCTTCACGCGAATCGCCGATTTCACGCCTATTCTCGTGTCAAAAAAGTGCGTGTCCTGAATCTCCTCGGGTCCTTTGGATTCCTGCAGCTGTGCTTTGAACTCCTCCCTCTTCTTCGCTCTGATGTTCGCCTTCAATGTCGGCACCACCTGAGTTAGCTGAACCTCCTTGCCAGTTATGTCGACGGTCCTGCCGGACTCGTCCAGAATCAACGGCGTCGGCTTGTCCGGCACGCTCACGTTGTTCAACACACCCGAGTTCAATTTGTTGCGAATTCGCGCCTGGACCGCGGCGAGCTTTCGGGCCTTGTCCGAGTCCGTTTTGCTCAGCAAGCCCTGACTGTACATCGTCGCGACCGTCGGCACGGAATCCCGAGCTTTCGGCATCGGCCGCCCACCGGTCTGCAAGTCCTCCTGCTTTATCGCGTTCAACGCCTTTTTCCTCTCCTCGATTTCCCTCTGGGCGTTCGCCATCATCTGCTTTATCTGCGGACGTAACATCGTAAGACTCAAATACTAATTTGCCAAGAGAGAAACGCAACATTCGTCAACGAACTTGCCCGTACGGGGAGCTTTGTATAAAAATTATGATTACTATAGAATTCTATAAAATTTATAAAAAATTCAATTTGTATCAATATTTTTCCATAACAACAAAAATATTAATTTTTCTCACCTGATCATTGGATAGTTGGGTCTCCGTTGTTTTTTCGTTCTTGAGCTCCTCTTCCCGAAGTTTTGGTTTCTTGGCGTCCTTGTCCTTGTCCTTTTCATCTGCGTGAATCCTTTTCTTGCTTTTCTGAGCGGCTTTGGTTTCATCGTATATAGTGAATATCTTCTCGGTCAGCTTGGAAGCTTTCTTCTCCTCCAGGAGAGCGGACAGCTTGTCTGTTGGATGAACCGAGTGTAGAAACATAATGCCAACGGATGAGTTCAGAAGAAAACAACTCGCTATGCACGAATCTATATGTGTATTTCAGCGAAACTGAGATACACATTTTTTTAGGATGGCCGCTACTAATATACATTTTGGAAAATGCCCAAATTTGGAGGGAACTAAAAAATTCAAGGATGTTTCAGGACTTTTTCTAAGGACATTCCAGGACAATTTTCAGAAAATTTCTAGAACATTTCCAGGCTATGTTGGGACATTTATAAAAAATGAAAAAATGCATATCGCGTGTGACGTACTAAATAACATAACTTCCATAACCCTTTTCATTTACATTAGAATCGGCGCTGAGAAAAACAAGATATTGAAAAAAGTGATTTTAATAGGCACTTCTTACGTGCAAGAAGTAGGTGCCTAAAAACTTCTCACTATGCCCGAATACATACATATATGTATCTCAGCAAAACTGCAAAACACATTTTTTTTTGGTGTTCGCTAATAATATAAGTTTTGAAATACGCTGAAATTTGTGGGGAAATAAAAAATAAAGGACATTGAACAAAATTCAAGGATAGTTCCAGAACTTTTGTAAGGTCAGGCAATATTGAGGTACAATTCCAGGACTTCCAGGACCGCAAGGACCGCTGGAAACAGTGCCTTTGCAGAGACAGATCGTAGGTAGAAAAGAGCTAGGAAACGTGCTGCGGTGTCGAGTTGGGCAAAGCACAATTACATCTAGACCAGTTCCTAATTACTAATCATTAACGGTTAATTACATTGATCAAAGAATGCGAACCTGCCGTTTTGCGCTTATCGTAGCCGGAAGCTATGCAGTTGACAGCGGTAGTTACGATGGCAGGCTCGCCGAAGCCGAGAAATTTGTGAACCGCTTTTTCGATCTGCGGTTTCATCTCGTCGATCTCCTTTCTCGTTAGGTACGACATTTTTCGTCGATATCGTTCGTCCCGAGTATTTTACAATCGTGCACTTTGCGAATCACGGAGGCGCGTTTGCTGCACGAGACGTAACCTCGAAAGGCAGGTTAAAGTTACGACGAAAGGTCGCCACGAAACGGACAACGATGCTGCGCGACGTGTGCCAATTCCACGAAGAAGACGATTACCATGTTTCGGCACGTAATTTATTTATATAAAAATAAAGGAGTGTTGTTGCATTTGTCTTTTGAGACAAAACATCACGACGCGCCGGAACGTTGCGGCTCGAAAAAAATATAAATTTTCGGGCGAATGGGATGCTTGCGCGACATCGGGCTTTGGATCGAAGGGACATCTCGAGGACGATCCTCGAAACCCGACGACGAAATTGTCGCACTAGTCAGCGAACGGGAAACCCACTTTTTTCTCCACAACTCGGTTCTCTACGGTCGGTTTTTAACGCCTTACTTACATTCTTTGCCGACGGGACTAGGACATTTCTTGAAAATCCTGAATCCCATACAGCATATCGGTATGGATTCCGAAAAACCTAAATCACTCCCATACACTATATTCTCCAGATTTCAGCTTTCGTAGCATATGGAAGTGGATTCCGAAAAATCTAAATCACTCTCATCTGCCATATTCTCGAGATACTGGCTTTCAGAGCATACGGAAGTGGATTTCGAAAATCCTAAATGACTCTCACATGCTATATTCTCGAGATCTCGGCTTTCATAGCATATTGAAGTGAATTTCGAAAATCCCAAATAACATATCGTAGTGGATTTCGACAATCCTAAATTTCTCTCATCTGCCATATTCTCGAGATACTGGCTTTCAGAGCATACGGAAGTGGATTTTGAAAATCCTAAATGACTCTCATATGCTATATTCTCGAGATTTCAGCTTTTATAGCATATTGAAGTGAATTTCGAAAATCCCAAATCCCACATAACATATCGGAGTTCATTTGGAGAATCCCAAATGACCTCCGTTCGCTATATTGTCGAGATTTCGGCTTTTATAGCATATGCATTTTTGCCACGAAATTCTCCAACAGGAATTCTCTGACGTCTCCCGGTTTCGGAGAGAAAAAATTGAATTTTTCCAGTCTATCGATCAGGGTAGGCCCGGATAATAAAAAAACGTAAACTAAAATGTATAAATATTTCGTAACAATTTCTTACCGACAATATTGGTACTTTACGTAAATGAAAATATTGACCAAGTTTCTTGATATTTACCCGTCTCTTGATATTGAAGCACAGCCGATTCTGTCCACTTTGTTCATGGAAGTAGAACTTTTCCAGTGTATCGTACTTTTTGTATTTTGACAAAGATGAAAGAAGAAAACTGAAAAGCAAAAAGGCTGTAATCCCTTTCTCAAGAACCGCAGGGGTTCGCAACGCAAGATGCGTTGTAACACAATAGAACATAATAGAAACATTTGCTCCGAGCTCATGTACATAACTGTTTTGCGCATAGTCAGACTCGGTCCGCCNNNATAGCGGCCGCATCAATCA